>JAXIVH010000012.1:10841539-10844440 GCA_036785325.1 Urophycis tenuis | reverse complement strand
ACAATCTTTTGTTTTAATCTTAAGGGGATTTAAAGCTCATTACTCTGTCGAAATAATAACACACGTGGAAGAAAAAAAAATCCCTCTCTATTTGCCTCACAGATTTTTAAGTTAAGGGGGAAATCAATTATCCATTGGAACGCAAAGCAGCGGCAAATGAGCTCATCAGCGGGCCATACTTCAGCAGTCATATCTGCACCGTCAGACGATTGATCAGCTGGCCCGTCGGGGTGGGGGGGGGGCACCATGTGCGGCTGCTTGATTCGCAGCGCTGCCCGGGGCTGAGTTAGCCTAGCGCTGGCTAGGGGGGGGCGGTTCCCCTCCAGCTGGTTACGGACCAAAGCCCAAAAACTGAGAAAACTTCTGGAACGGCGCAACCTGGACCCCCTATTTTCCAATCATCCCCCCGGTGTCAGGGAGCGACGCGGACAACAATTTTTTTAGGGGGGGAGGGGGGGTAAAAAATGGGTCCGGTGCTGAGCGATAAGCCGCGCAAAAAAAACAGGTTATCCTTCA
Source organism: Urophycis tenuis (assembly GCA_036785325.1). NCBI lineage: Eukaryota > Metazoa > Chordata > Actinopteri > Gadiformes > Phycidae > Urophycis > Urophycis tenuis. The sequence continues at coordinate 10,843,924 of JAXIVH010000012.1, read as the reverse complement.
GGGGGCGGGGGGGGGGGGGGGGGGGGGGGGGAAGGTTGAGAGTGTTGGCCCAGTCAATGTACGTCGTCGAAAAAGTGCTTGTTTTGTTGGTGTCCGGAAATCTCGTCGCTTTGTTGCAGAAAATCTTCCCCCTTGGCCATCGCAATCCCGGCCTCTCCTTCACCCATGTCTTTTTAGCCAACACTAACGCTATACGCTTTCTGTCGCCCCCCCCCCCCCCCGACACAACAAGTTCCTCCGGGCACGCCCTTCACTCCCTCAACTCGCGTGAGACTTCAAGCGAAGGGTATAGGAAAAAAAAGACAAAAAAAAAAGGTAGCTTTTCTCTGTTGGGATCCTTTCCGCAAATGTTGGAAAATAACGTGAGGCCCTTCAGTGGCAAAAACAAGCACTTTTCCGAGGATGCGCTGTGCGTTGACTGGGGCGTAATTGCCCTGGGGGATTACATTGCGGCCTGTGTTCCTGGATTATGGCGGCATCGTACTCCCTCAATACTGAAGCCATTTCAAAAACCTGTTGTTGTCTGCAATTGTCTATTAGGGTCCAGGGCTGAGGAATCCCGAAGTTCGCATTTAAGATCCACTGGAGGCCTACGGAAACAGACATACAGCTAGACACGCACTTGCATGCACACACACACACACACACACACACAACACACACACACACACACACATACACACAAACAGACACACACACACACACACACACACACACACACGCACACAAACACACACACACACACAAACACACACGCACACATGCACACAAACACACACACAGACACGCACACCACACATGTACCCGGGTGAATACTGTTCATAGCACCTATGTCATCAGAAAACACACACATACATTAATGTACAAATACACCCCCCCCCCCCCCCCCCCCCCCCCCCCCCCCCCCGCACGACCTACACACACACACACACACACAGAAAACGTGTGCAGAGCTCCTGAAAGCTCCATTGTGTCTCCATAACTCTGGCCTCTATGTCCATATAATGTGATTCAAACAGATCGCCGAGACTCGCCAGCCAACAATAGAAGAGCACTTTGAAACACACAATAGGATCTCTCTCTTTTTTTTTTTTCCTCCTCCGAGGTAGATACTAATGGTAGGTGGATGTGAACGCTCAGAAAGTGGATTGTGACAAGTCGGTTAGCTGCGGCGGCGCCGCGAGGACATGAAAGCTGGGACGCCGGTGGTCCGCCATTGAACTGTCACCGAGATCCCCCTCCGTCATCGGAGAGTGGAGGGGGATGGAGATGAACAGGCACACCACACACACACACACACACACACACACGCACACACACATATACACATGTATGATGTACACTCACAATCATGTATGATGTACACACACACACACACACACACATGTATGATGTACATACACACACACACACACGCACACACACATGTATGATGTACACACACACACATACAGTATACACATGTATGATGTACACGCACACACACACATGTATGATGTACACACACACACATATACACATGTATGATGTACACGCACACACACACACACACACACACACACACACACACACACACACACATGTATGATGTACACACACACGTATGATGTACACACACACACACCACACACATATACACGTGTACGATGTACACACACACACACACACACACACATGTATGATGCACACACACACGTATGATGTACACACACACACACACAGACATGTATGGATGTACACACACACACACACGTATGATGTAAACACACACGCACACAAACACACACAAAAACAACTTGACATAAATGTACCCAGAAACACAATGCATGATTACACTTAAACTGTAAGAGGACACACGTCCATGCACACACACAGACATTCACATGCGCACATGGACAGACACAGACACATGCACTCACACACACACACACACACACAACACACACACACACACACACACACACATTTAATTGCCATGACTCTCACTTGAGCCGCGTCCCAAAACGAAAGTCCCTTGTTCGTAATGAGGAATAATTAATTGATCATTCATAATCAAAAAACAGTTTGGATACAGGCTTCCACCGCAACGTTCAGGCCCAATCAAAATAAACATGAGGCAACTCCTAATTGCTCGTCACGTTTGTTAGTTTTGTGTTTTCGCCTGTGTCCTCCCTTTGACTTACTCCTCCAAACGAAAGTCCTCCACAAAAGTGAAGAGAAATATATTTTTTTCCCACTGTGTAGTGATTAAGCCAGGGGGGAGAGGGGTTCATCAAACTGTACCAGAGTATTGTCAGACACACGCTGTGAGCGAGCGAGCGGATGGTGCCGAGGGCCGACCGCAGGTAAACGCCCGGGTGACGGGGGAACACGGTGTGCCTCAGG
>JAXIVH010000012.1:10809039-10836539 GCA_036785325.1 Urophycis tenuis | reverse complement strand
GGGTGGTGGGGGTGGTGGTGGGGGGGCTACCCATTTTGCAGAGGGCTCCCCGGGTGGCAAGTGGAGATGACCCAGTGGGATCCCTCGAAGAGAGGAGACAGCTGGGGGCCCCGGAGTAGCAGGCTGTCCCTGGGTCTCTGGGTCCAGCCATACCGTGGAGTCCCAGCAGATGTCAGTGCTCGTCAATGTATTACGCAGCGCCTCGCCGGCAGTCCTCCATCCACCCGGAGAGAGACAAGTCATCCACACACCGCCGCACCGACCGCTGGGGATCCTGCATGTGAGCGGCGCAGGGCGGTGTAATGTGCCTCCCGTTGGCATCATATTGGTAAATGCTCTCTCCCTCTCGTTCAGAGATTAGCATTTTGAAGATTGTCATCCCAGGCAAAAAAGGGACGGAGGCAATTATGAATATTTTGATTAGCAACTTAATGAGTATAGTTGAATGAGTTACACTGGGATTTCTACAAATAATTCAAAAGTAATTAAAAGCCACCTCTCTCGCCGCAGACACGCACATGCACACGCACGCATCCTCCACACGCCCATTCCACACACACACACACACACACACACACACACACACACACACACACACACACACACACACACACACAACACACACACAAACACAAACCTTTGTGAAGAACAGAGGGATTTGGTTTAATGATACCAAGCTAAATTGTCAGAGAATGAATGAAGGAACGGTGAGTGGTCTGTGTGTGTGTGTGTGTGTGTGTGTGTGTGCTTATCAGCATCATCTTGTGTCTATGTGTTTCACATAGACACGTATTCAATATGAACCTGTCATGTGTAATGTTTTTTTTATATATATATATATCTATAGGTCAACAACAGCTTGTTTGAGGAGCTACAACAAGTTAGAGACACAGGGGAATTGTCGAAACGATGAAAAAGCCTCCATTACCACAGACTCCTGTTCACGTTGGTTGGCAACCATCAACCACAAACACAAACACATTTCCCAAAGACAATCTCAAAGCACCAAGGCCAAAGTTATATGAAACTTCACGGTGGGTCTTCAAAGTGAGAGCAGTGTGTACGGTAAACAGGAAGCAGAGATAGAGGAAGTGAAGGTGAAACCAAAATAAATGGCCAATAAGGCATCAGCAAAAAAAAAAAAACAACCCAAAAAAACCCCAATAGCTACAGCACAACTCAGAGCTGGAGGAAACACGCCAGCCCAGTGCGATAGACGCGGCATCCTGGTGAGACCATCAATAATTCCCCAGAGATAACAGACAACCGACGCGCGGACAAAGCCGCAAAATCACTCTTATAAATCACTTTTCTTCTGCAGGAAAAGACACAACACGTCGTATCTCTCGTTATGAGCGAGGGTGGCGACAACAACACCTTCCCCTCCGCGAAGACACCGCGGAGCCATTCTGCCGCCATAGGTCTCTCACTTTGAGGAGGACCATTCATATTAGCTGTTGTTATTGGCCTCCAATGGAATAACTACCATTCCGCCAAAATTGGTGCGCTGAAGTGTACAGGCAGGGAAATGCTGCTGCCGCCGCTGCTGCTGCTGCTTCTGCTGCACAGGAAGTGATGCGTTTGGGGAGAAAATTATGAAAGTTAGCGCAGACACAGTGCAGGTTCCCCGCCGCACCCCCCCCCCCCCCCCCCGGCGAGCAATTCTTCATAAAATCATATACAAAGAAGATATCATCGAGGTATAAAATTGTGGGGGAAAAACAGCTCCCCCCGTTAAAAGTTCCCTCAAAATGAGAAATTTGCACTCTTGGGTACAAATTGGGTTACCGTTGAGCCACTTCAGTACCGTGATCTAACCGAAAAACATTAGGATTAATTCTGTGCCTCCCTCTAGGGTTTTGACACATGCCTGCCCTGGCGCTACACTGTCAAGTATTTCGTCGGATGACTTTGCTCCGTGGGTGTGGTTAGGCCCAGCCACGATGGAAGCAAATGGCTGCCATAATGGTTTGACTTGTGAAAGCCATTGTGTTGTTTATGTGGAAATGTGAACACTGTTGAATTTCTGATAATGAACTGTTAAAACTTGGAAAAACAAGGTCATCTGAATGTATTTGTCTTGAATTAACCTCCTTGAAATTCAAATTTGGCATTTCAAAAATGTGATTTCAAAAATAATTTTTTCAACATTCTCTAAGTCAGATACAAACATATATGATGTCGATGTAGATGTAGATGCAGACGTTCAAAGTACAATAATCATGGCTCCTATTCAAGTGGTCCAAATACTGGACCCGGGAAGCAAAGCCGTGGCCATTTGAACTGAAGCAGCACGGCATTCCGAGGACAGGCCTTGTCGTCGTGTCATGTTATGTCATGTTATGCTTTGTCATCACAGCTGTTGTGTTGTGTTATGCGTTTGTTGTGCTTGCTTGTATTACTATGTATGTCAATTACGGCAGCCATTGCACTCCTATGGCTGGAAGGAGGGATCCCTCACTCTTGTGTTCCTGCTCAAGACTTCTTCCTTGCTAAATTAGTTTTTTCTCACCCTCTCGGGGTGGGGTGGGGGGGGGGTGGGGGGGGGGGGGGGTGGGGGGGTAAAGTTGGGCGGGTGTCATAAACATATGGCCCGTTAAGCCCCTTGAGACGGTGGCTGTGATAAGGGCTATGCAAATGACTTGAATTGAATTGAATTAGGTTGGTTCTGGAACGCCTTAACACACCTGTGTTTATTGAGCTCTACTGAGTTTAAACGCACACAACTGACACAAAGCGGACAACTTACAGACACCCCGTCAGTCTCCCGGTGGACAGTCGGTGGACAGTCGGTGGAAAGTTGAATTCTGGTCACGATTGCTTTGGCCTGTCCTTGGAATGCCTACTGCATCAGTTTGAATATGTATGGATAATATTTTCAGGTCAGTATTTACCACTTGAATATGAATTGAAAGAAAATTCTATTAAAATTCTAAACATTATGGCAGTGCTTTGCTTCCAGCCATGAAGTGTGTGTGTGTGTGTGTGTGTGTGTGTGTGTGTGTGTGTGTGTGTGTGTGTGTGTGTGTGTGTGTGTAAGAAAATGTGATATTGTAATACATGCAACATAAAGACATTTCACAGCTTTTCTCTAGTCTGGTACTGTAGCATGTCAATACACGTTTAATGCTATAAATGTTTTACTCTACTAATAATCAACATGTTATTAGCCAACATTATTTTCATCACCACTCATGTCATTCATCTGGAGAAGAAGCGAGTGAGCAAAAAAAAAAAATCTTTTGAGGCACACATCTCGACTTGTAAGTGATAAAGACATACACCTGTAAGGGAAGTTAGGTGACAGAGTGCACAAAGCAGCAACAGAAGGCAGCGCCTGATTCTAAAAAAAGAAAGTTCCGTGGGAGGATCCCCCCCCAGGACCCCCCTACGGAGGTCCGGGCTAAGCCCCCCGAATGTACTCAAATCCCATCAAAGCCCCTGCACTGCGCTATTGTCGACCACGCCGCTATCCTCCATGTTTGTTGACGTCGTCGGTTGCTTAGCGCTGCTGTAGCCAGGCTGTAGCCTAGCCAACGCGTCGAACCCTCCCACCTTCTGAAAAGCCATGTCTGGCCCAGAGCCCCAATTATATACAGTTCATTATACACATATTATACACACATATACATATGGTATATATATACATATATATATATATATATATGTATATATACCATATGTATATGTGTGTATAATATGTGTATAATGAACTGTATATAATTGGGGCTCGGGGCCACATATATACAGTATATATATACTGTACATATATACTGTACTCAACAGAGATGTTCAGAAAACACGATCTGACTTTCCCCAGACAGGGCCCAAAACTTCGGGAAAACTAACAGCACTGACAAAGGAACCCGGATGTTCACACCGCGGGGGTGAGACATTTAGACGCTGTCACGTCCCTCCTCCCTTCCTGGCACCCGGGGTTACGAGGAGCGGCAGCAGATCGGCGGAACCGCGGGACCTGTGATCACACCTGTTTGCGCACCATCGCCATGGCTACCTACCTGCCTGCCTGCCTGCCTGCCTGCCTGCCATGGCGACGCAGGCACACACACCTCGCTGGCAGCCCAGCAGGCCGGCTGACCTTCATGGGCGGCAGAGGAAATGGGCACCGTTTGAGGGCCACGCCGTGTGGGGGAGGCTGGGGCGGGGGAAGGGCACCACCTAGGTAAGCATCACCGATGGAGGCTCAATTGCTAATTTACAGGAATGTAATTATTTTTGCCGGGCGGGGAGGTGGAGGGTGGAGGTGGGTGGTGGAGGTGGTGGAGGTGGTGGGGGGAGGGGGGAGGGGGGAGATAAAGGTAATTACCAGCCAGCCATGAAAGTGATGTGTAGGAGATGTTCATTAGCGGCGCGTCGTGGAGATAGAGCACTCCTTTCTGCAAAGTCGACACCGTCTTCGGGGCTAATGCTTATTGTGATGTACAGTATCTCTCTCCCTCTCCTCCTCTCCCTCTCTCTCTCTCTATATATTAAACTGACCCTGGCTCTGCGGTTCATGGCTAGGTGACTGCAGTGTGATGATTGTCGCCTTTGGATGCAAAAGAAAGGAAGAAAGGAAGAAACACGAAACACTGAAAGAAAGATTAAGCCTGACATCAGATTCTCAGTCAGGACGACGGCTGGCCCCCCGAGTACATCATTAAAAAGCATTGAATGCGAATGGAAAAGAATCGAAAAAAGGTAAATAGCCCGTATCTTTATCTGCCTGAATCGGAGCCAGCGGAGACACTCGCTGCAAAAGCTTGTTTTTTATTTAATATTTTTAATCAACTGATCGATTTTTCCTTTTCATTTCTACAGTGTTATTTTAATGACGCTACAAAATCATTTCGGGTCGCTGCAACGGGACACCAGCGGCATCGGGATCCTCTCGTCGGCCCGGGTTCCGACCGGGTCCGACCGGGTCCGACTGGGCAGAGCCTCGCCGCGGCCTAAACATCTCAGGCGACGCGCGGTGTCCGCGCGCGGAGCATAGCAAACCGGTGGGTTCAAACATGGCAGAAACATTTTTTTGGGGTGAAACCGCACAGCAGGGGCGTCGCTACACATCCCGGGAGAAGTCAAGACGAGCGCCGCGGTGGGTGACGGCTCGCCCAGCGTGCATCACTGCTGGTGATGATGTACGTCGGGTAAATCGGGTCACCGTGAAAAGGAAGCACGACAACATGGCGGCCCGTAGGAGTCACGTCTCTTACATCGCCCGCCGCGGTGCCACTCGCCGGGTCGGACTGCTCGCCAACGTTTGAGCCTCGTTTGAACTTCGAAACGGCTGCTTGATACGTTCATCATGAAAACCCTTCTAAAACCATTAACCACCTCCCCACCCTCCCTCCCTCCCTCCCTCCCTCTCTCCCTCCCTCGCTCACAAGCTCATATTTCCACGGCCGTGGCTGAGAAGTGTGGGGAGCTCTGCCGCGGAAAAACAAAAATCCATGGGAGGACCCTGCAACATTTCATGAATATCATTATTATTACAACCGGTTGGTCTAAAGCCTGTCTTCGCCCAGTCTCACAGATTCTCACACTGGGCGGCACCGGTCACCGAATAATATTTCGAATATTGGGATAATGCCGTAATATCCCAATGCAAAACTAACAAAGGGTAACTCGGGTCATTCCACGTTTTCTGGCCGGGACATTTTAATGGCTGTTCCCTCGACTGGAGCGTTGACGTGAAGCTGTGCTCTGCCCGAGGGTTGAGCATGCATACACATGCAAAGATAAAAACGCAGGGAGAAAATACAATTTTTCTCATGAAAAGGAAGTGGTCTAATTCTGAATTGGGATTCTAATACCGACCTAACAAAAGATGATCAGAACATTTGAATGGTAAGGCTCAGAACTAGTTAGAACTTATGGTGTGTGTGTGTGTGTGTGTGTGTGTGTGTGTGTGTGTGTGTGTGTGTGTGCATGTGTGTGTGAGTTGGCAGGGGTTGGGTTGGATAATGGCAGGAAGAAAGATATAGGCCTACATGTACAGCATTGCTCAATTTATGACTATAATCTAGATGCAGGTGCAGGTGGTAATTGAAGGAATTCTGTAAATTCCTAAATGTATGACTGTACTGTTTTCTCAAGATTTTGCCTTTGTTCTTGGGCGTTTTATGTTTTATGTAAAGTAGCCCCATTGTAATCATTTCGTTTTTGTACTCTGTTGTAAACCATGTCTATTTTTTGTTAGTAATTATTTGATTGCAAAAAATAACATGATGCATGATGCTGATAATGATGAAATATAATCACACCAATACTTACCACACCTACAACATGAAAACTTCCTGTCATCACCATTCAGGCCGCATCAAACCCGTTCAGGGATACCTCTTAAGATGGATGTTACACCAGGTGGTGTGTATTAGTTAACAGCACTGACACCACCTGTGTCAGCACAGCTGCAACACACTGATTGGGCCAGCCGAAGCAATACCCTAAATAAAAAATTAGGAAACCCTGCAATTCATCTGCACTCTGCATTGCAAATTTCAGCAGAAGCTTTTTTTCCCCTCCCTTTTGCTCCGGCGTGGCACGGCAATGGGAAACTGCGATCTATGGCACAGCCCTGCGCTCTGATTGCTGGTGGACTCTTGATTTTGCTTGTGATTAGAGAAGCAGACAGATTCCCTCTTCAAAGGGCATGTTTACTGAAAGTGAGAGCCTGTGCCTCAAATCAAAATCTGGGGGTTTGGTTCACGTGCTCTGCTGCAGAGTTTGTTGCCGCTGGTGTGTCATATTCGCATCATATGAAAGGTAGATAAGGGTTTTCAATGTTTCAAGGGTTTTGGGGTTTTCTTGGATCGTGCAGATGAAGCTCTGGCAAAGCGAACAGTTGGACTTTTCCTTCATAAACAACTGAGCCGACCGTTGTTATTGGACGCTGTTAGACTGGCCTTTTAATGCAGTGGCTTGCACAGAGGAAGGAAGGGCAACATGTAAGTACTATCAACACATAAACAAGTAATGCAGTACATGTCTGCCTTATTCTGTCTTTCACCACGAGGTGCTTCAACCAACCAACCTATGTCTACAAAGCATATTCTATATAGGCATTCTCTTTCTGCCATGCTATTTATGTTATCGTAGTCACACTTTTGATCCATACGTTATGTTGAATTATATTCCAAACATGAGCTACAGTAATTACAGTCCTCTGACATCACAGAGGAGTTACAGTGACAAACCCCAGCCACCAAGTATCAAAGTTTAGAATTGCGTCGACGCATTCCACACATGAAACACAAATACACAAAGTCTCAATTCCATTATGATGCATAACAACACCTCTCTGAAATTATCAAAGGGAGAGGATTGTCACAGGAGAGTTCTGAAGGCAATAATGATCGACTGGTTAATAAATCAGCTTTGAGCATATACATTATCAGGCATTTCCCCGAAGACCTAATTACCGTGAACCAATGGAACCAATGGAAAGAAGATGTGGCAGCAGCTCCGGCAGAACTATTATCACCAATAAGGTGCGCCGTTGTAATATGTTGACATTTTAGTTTACATAATTCATCGACATGATTTCCACGCTGAAGCTCTGTAGGGGAAGAGAGGCCATTATTGTTATCATTATTATTATGGAGATGACATTCATCAAAAAAAAAAACTCAAGTCTATTCAAGCCTGCTATATGAATAAGTCACATTTTTCTCCGTGTTTAAAAAAAAACAATGTAACACCACAAATGCGGCACTCAGGGTCAATGGCATGATAACGGGGGGGGGGGGGGGGAGTGGGGTGTCAATGAACCTAAACAGAAATCACTTGCGGTTGCTTTCAACTCGTGAAAAACATTCCCTGGTCCTCAAGCGGCACACACATACGTCTCGCGTTCGGAAAGATGGGCAAACATCCCACAACGCCCTTCACACCCGACGCCGCCGTCAAAATCACAGTGACAACAACAAGGTAGGCTGGATAGCGGCAAACAGATGCTAACAGCCACGTGGCGTGATGGTACTCTAGAGGTTAACTGAGCTCAGACGATCTGACGATAATGAACCGTGAGTGGGGGGTGAAGTAAGTGGTGTGGTACCTGCTCAGCCTTCCCCTCGTTATGTAAATAACCCAGAGGTTTCTCTGATTTGATGGAATGATCTGCTGTTGATCACGTAATTCCCGTGATTAGCCGCGTTGTGACCGCCGCCGCGATGGAACGTGAGTAGCTACGATGGTGGACATGTTTTTTTTTTTTTTCGGTTGCCGTTTTTGTAATTAATCGTGAAGTGATTCATCATCCCGCGGCGACGTTGTCGCGTTTCAAAAACCGCTGGAGGGTTCCTCGCGTGAGACGCGGCCAAAAAAAGTTATCCTGAGCCTGTGTTACAGCATATTTATGTTATGATTTAACGTTTTTCAGCACTGCAACTCTCTCTCTCTCTCTCTCTCTCTCTCTCTCTCTCTCTCTCTCTCTCTCTCTCTCTCTCTCTCTCTCTCTCTCTCTCTCTCTCTCTCTCTCTCTCTCTCTCTCTCTCGAGCCCTCCCAATATGGCGACGAATATCGCCGACAAAACATCCCATGATGCATTCTGTTGTACAAGACCGACATGATGAACAGCGGTTACCATAGTGGCAGACCCCCCCCCCACCGAGTGGTAACACACTGAACAAGCAGTGGTCAGCGGTTCGAACATCCTTGATTTCCCGGCATGTCTCAGAAGTATCTGCAAAACCTTGCGGGCTCCGGCGGTCCGAGAATCGGGCCAATACGGCTGATGAAACCCTTACAGCGGAGACTCACGTCAATCTGAATCTTATTCCAACCTCCATTCCGTGCTGTGACCTACTTTGGCGGGAAGAAGATGGGGGGCTTTAAGCCGGGGGCTGGTTAATTGGTACGGAGGAATCCGGTCCCTGAGCCTTTCATATCCTGTGTGTGTGTGTGTGTGTGTCTGTGTGTGTGTTGGTGTTCCAGGCTTGTATACTGCTTGTTTTCTGATGTCCAGACAGACAGACAGATGACACGTGTCGAGTGCTTCATTGTAATTCACAAACATCTCTAATTTCCATTGGAATTGTGAATATGCTGAAAATGCACAGACCTACAGACACGTGACACAAACACATACACACACACACACACACACACACACACACACACACACACACACACACAGACACACACACACACACACACACACACACACCTGCATGTGCACGCAGACACACGTACACTCACATACACACACAGGTCTTATTGATCTTCTTGCTTCCCTTCTACCCTCTGGTCACCGCATTTTAGTTATTGTTCTGCAAATGTAATCTAAGCTTTCATGACCCCGTCGGCTTCCATTGTGGCTCTAATTCTATTTGGGTTATTATAGCTAAAGGTCACAGTTATTTTCCTGTTGATTAATACACTCGCTTTTATTTCCAACTCATTGCCTTGTTTTGATCATGTTAAACTATTGTGAATATTTGATGTCAGTGAGGCGTTTGGATTTTTTTTTTTTTTTTTTTGTGGCCTTGAAGTTTCTACCTTACTGACTTTGAGGGAGTAAACATTTCAGGTCCATGAGGCTGGCTATCAACCCAGCATGTTCCTGTGAAGCCCTTTTATCTGTAATTGTGAAAAAGGCCTATAGCACGACTTCCACTGCCATCATCTGACCAAAGAGAGTGCGAAGGAAAGAGAGTGAATGTCATTAAGTGTGACCACACACCTCGGCACATGCTCAGGTGAACCCTCGCATGCCTGTCACTCTAATTATAGATTATTTTGTATATTTCTCTTTCTGGTTTTTTATTTCCATTTAAGAAGCCACCTTGGCGCCAGCATTTCACTACCAACCCTGGGTCAATGAGGAAATGTTGTGTGTGTGTGCGTGTGTGTGTGTGTGTGTGTACACACATGTATATGTATATACTAGAGTGCGGACTGGGCCGGAATTTTCTGTCCGAGCCCGGCCCGCATCTGACAGAACAGTAACCGAACCCGACCCGAGCCTGACAGGCATCAAGCTTTTTTTTTTTTTAGCGCAACATGCGCAGGTTAATCGCGGGTAAATTAAACATTTCAAATCGCGCAGATGTGACCGAGCCCGACCCGAACCCGAGCACCATTTCTAAATATTTGTCCGAACCCGACCCGGTCCGTCGGGCTCGGGTCGGGTATCCATCCTCTAGTGTACACACATGTGTGGGCCGGTAGTAGCTCAGTGGGTAAGGCGAGCCCAACCACCAACCGCAGGGTTGGCGGTTCAATCCCCACCTCCCCACCTCCCCCCATTTAGCAGATGCTAAATGCCCTAAAATGTAAGGAAAACATTTTTAAAAATGTGTGCATCTCACCACAACCACGACAGTGTAAGGTGTGGTGGTCTTCCAGCGGCAGTTTAAGGCCGACCCTCTACAAGCCCCTCCCCCCCCACAGACCGACATTACATTTCTTCAAAAGGCGTTAAAAGCCACTTTAGCCGAGCCCGCTCGACTGTAAAGGAATATAAATGAAAGTGTAAGCCCCAAGTTCATACTGCCGCCGGTATATGCAATTCTGTGCGCGTTGCACTCACTCGCCTCTTTTCTGCGTAAATTAATATTCTAGCGCGGAAGGCCCGTTTTCAATTACAGAGAGCAGAGGTTTGTTCCTTGGCTGGGGGAGTTTTAAATGTATTAACTGTGATGGGTCCTCCCTACAGAAAATTATGAGTCAAATGAAAATGTGCATCCACAAGCAAGCAAGGTGACACGAACAATTACTTCACATTTGGCTATCTCGCGGTATTTTTTGCGAAAAAAATAATTAAAAAAAGTATGAAATAACACAAACAAGGCCAAATCCATCTCTTAAATACATTTTGGAAAATATGCCAGGCCTAAGCTGTCTCCCAGTGAGGAAATAAAAAACCTAATGGCAAAAGTCACAAAATCACTTTGCCTCTCAAGCTCAAGGCTTTTAGAGGATAATGCACATTACCGCAAATATGGTGTCCCTAATGAAATAAATAAAAATGAACACCGCCATTTGTATCACTTTTATCTCATCTTTGCGGTGCATTACCCTGCATGTCCTCCTCGCGGTACTATTTGCATACCCTAACCTAGTTTGAGCGGATTCGTGCCTCGCCAAATTTGGACTCACCGGGCCATCCGTTCAGCGTTCAACCCGAGGGCCAAATTGTACCAGACACCGGGTGACGCCGGTAGAGCCGCGGTTCCGAGGTGACTGAGCGCTGGGCGGCGTCGGGACGTCACGGGCGGGCTGGCGGGTCGGCGACCAACAGCTGTCATATATCTTCTCTGCGCGGCTCAGCGTCCGATCCCCTCCGCCTCAACAAACGGTTTTCTATGGATCGTTACTCATTCCACCAATCATAAACTCCCAATGACAAAATGGAGCTCGTGGATTATGTGTCACGAAGGCTCAACTTTAGACGACGATGACGAAGATGACGACGACGACGATGATGATGATGACGACGATGATGATACTTGTGGTGTTGAAGGCTGATTTCCATCACTGAAATCAGATGAATAATTGGATGCAACGAAAATGGAATCTCGTGTGTCGGGGTATTTTGTGCAATTACTAAAATGGAGCTACGTGGTGGCACCTGGGTCTGTAGTGTTGGAGGTGGCTAATTACTGCATCTCCCCAGGAATTGTTTTTTTACTGTCATTAACAGGGAGAAATCCTAAGGAGGAAAACGTTTTAACAAAGATGTCATCTGTAAGATAAAACACAAGCACAAAGCACAAAATAACACCTTCAGCGCTCAACAACTCTCTAAGGCCTTTGGAGGCCGTGTAGACGAAGACATTTTGCTTTCCCCAAAAGTCTGTGCTTTGACACACATTCTTGCTGTGAACTTTCACGCTGACACCAGAACCAAAGTAAACAGGGATTCCAATAAGTGGAAATGATTGGTTCAACAGGACATTTATATGAGCCTCACCCTGAGGACATTTACCTAGAGAGAGAAAGACAAAGAGAAAGAGAGAGACAGCGAGAGAGAGAGAGAGAGAGAGAGAGAGAGAGAGAGAGAGAGAGAGAGAGAGAGAAGACAGAGAGAGAGCGAGCCACCACGGGCTGTTACGTGAAGAATGCTAACTTCAAACCACTGTGAAGGCAGCAGTCGCTATAGCCGGAACCCAAATTAAATACCATTATCAAATTATTCAAATATTATATATACCTTGCAGTCCAATGACCTACAACATGCCAATATAAGACATAATAATCATAATAATATTAAAAAATATTTATAACAAAAAAATATATAACACACCAACATCACAGATGAATGATTGAAGAACGTTTTCATGTTGGTTGCAAACACCGCAGGCAGGCAGTACCTGGGTTTGTGAACACAGCACTAATTAGAGTTTTCAGCTGTTAAGGACATCTCGCTGAACCTCTAAATTCTCTCGATTTAGATTTCACCGGAACAGGAACACCTATGTGTGTGTGTGTGTGTGTGTGCACAGCAGTGAGTCTGTGTGTGTGTGTGTGTCTGTGTGTGCACACAGCAGTATGCCCGTCTGTGTGTGTGTGTGTGTGTGTGTGTGTGTTTTCTGTGTGTGTTTCTGTGTGTGTGTGTGTGTGTGTGTGTGTGTCTGTGTGTATGTTTGCAGGACCTGCAGGACGCGCCGGTGCTCTGGCCTTTCCTGTCTTAATTAGAAGCTGTAATCAGCCGACCCTGCAGGGAGACCCCTCCTCTCCAAAGGGCGAGAGAACCCCACCGCCACCACCACCGCCACCACCACCAGCACCACCAGCACCACCAGCACCACCACCCAGCCCACCTGTGCTGGCACCTGGACGCCATCTGTAACTCTCTCTCTCGCTCTCTCTCTCTCTCTCTCTTGCTCAGTCTCTCTCCCTCTGTGCGTCTCGTTCTCTCTTTCTGGTTTGCGATCTTTCCTCGGATGCGTAGGCAATACACACACACACACACAGACTCACTGACACACACGCCCACGCACACGTGCGCACTCCCCCCCCCCCCCCCCCCCCGCCCCCTCTGATTAAAGTACCCCATTTGTAATAGTCCAGTCACATCAAAGGTACATCACATCCGCTGAGCATTAAAGCAGATTCACTTGAAACTATCTCCAACACATCAGCTGCTCCCCGACACGCTGGCACTCCGGCAGTTCATTAAACCCACTGCGCTATTGTCAATGTTCTCTCGGAGACAAGGGGGGGGGGTAGAGGGGGTGGTGGCGGGGGTGGTGGGGGAGGTGAGGTGGGGAGGGGGGGGGGGGTTGGTGGTGAGCGATGAATCCTCCCCATCCCCTCCCACCTTCATCTTGATATTCCTCATCGCAGTCGCCGCGTATCAAACACAGATCTCCGCCCCGCGGGGCCCCCCAGCACACAATGCAGCGGCGAGCCCGGCCTCACCGGACATTGGATTTAAAAAGCGACGTTGTCGTCGTCGTTGTTGTTAGTGTTGTTGTTGTCATCGTTGTTGTCTCGACGTCGTTGCTGCTGTTGTTGTTGTCGTCGTCGGCGTCGTCGGCGTTTTTGTGCGTTTTTTTTTTCTCCTCCCCCCAATGGGCCGGCCATTTACCGGGGGGGGGGGGGGGGGGGGGGCCCTGAAAGAGGAAATTACACAGAGGAGTATATAGGATGGGATGATTGCAGCTCCCATAATGACATTTGTGGGAAGATCTGGAGCTCCGGGGACTCGGCACAAATAAGTGGCGCGAGCCTATTGTTTTCTATCGGCTTTTGTTGTGGGGGGGGGGGGGGTTTAAAAGAGGAGGAGGAGGAGATAAAAGGGAAACGGTGTCCCTAGCCTGCTCTCACCGGTGGAGGGTGGACGGCTGTGTCGGGTGGAGGAGATTGGGGGGTCTTTTTTGTGGCAGATGCTTTATTTTCTTTATTTATTATTTTTTTTCTTTCGTCCAAAGCCGGCTGACAGCGAATCAGGATCCCAGGTCGTTGAGGAGATCAGGTGTGAGGGTGAGGGGGCTCGCTCAAGGACACCCCGCCGGTAGACTGGGGATGGAGGGGGTTACCTTCTGGCCGGTGGGGGGTGGGGGGGGGTGCCCTTTAACCCCAACGACCATCCTGCCCTCGGTCCTCCGCTTAAAGTTAATCTTAATTAAAAAAAACAACAACAACAACGTGTTTGCTCAGAACATCCAAAGCAATAAAAGCCCCCCCCCCAAAAAAAAACAAAAAAAAACAGAACAAAAATCCGATCCATGGTATCGACGATCCCGTTGTTGTGTCAGAAGAAAACCACGTTAGTGCCACGGCGGTCGTCAATGCGAGACTCGCACCGTCGTCTGAACCGTCCTCAGATGAAGTTAGCTTCCGCGCGACACGCCCTCGTTTATTCTCCTCGCCCGGCAGCCACACAGACAACAGCGTTCGCTTCGTCGTCGGAGAGGGAAATGACGCCACGAACATCGCCATGGCTTCCTGCACCACCCCCCCCCCACCCCCTTCCCACCCCAAAAATAAACACGGCATTATGGAAATCACAACAAAACCTAAAACGACCTGTAGAGCCGGGGGAACAGAGCAGCCGATCAGTCGCACGAGCCGGGAGCTGGGAGGGAAGACATCAATTGCGAGCAAACAGCCCAAAATACTCAAAGTCACGGTTGCCCTGTGAAGTTTGACCTCACAGATCTCTGTGTCCTACTTAGGGATTTGCATTGTAGCGCACCGAAAGGCGCACTCATATACACATGCAAACATGCACGCAGGCATGCATGCACACACGCACACACAAACACAAACACACAGGCGCACACACACACACATACACAGGCATGTGCACACACACACACACACACACACATGCAGGCACAGAGACATAACGACCTGTCAGGCAATTTATATAAACATAGTTTTTGCACTCTGTTTAGCCTTGGCAAGTTACGATGTGATTTTCTAAAGAAATTAATTCTGCCAAATCGTTCACAGTTTCAAAGATGCTAAATTGATACTTTCATGTATGAAATGTGTGTGGGTGTAAACCCCAAGCCTTGTGTTTTATGTAAGTTCATTAACTTTGATTGATTTACTAATTGGGTCATTAAATTGAATTGAAAGCACGTCGTTGCCTGGCATAATTGATTGTGCGTCTCGTTTGATCTGTCGTATTCATCCTGTCTTCCAATTATCTACTGTCTTATCACTTTTTCTCAGTCCTCCATTTTGTGTCTACTTATTGATGTGTATACATGTATCCATGTTCATACTTCAAACATCGTGCTGCTATACATTGTTTTTGTAACTGTTTTTTTTTTTTCTTCATAAGGCAGCACTGTCATAGCATCTGTGTTTAATAAAAGACAATCTCTCGAGTCATTTTTCACAGACTGAAACAACAACTAATCTAATTTATTTATTTGTCTCATCAGCAGTTTTTTTTTTGCTCGGCAATTAGTGCGAATATGTGTTCATTTACAGAACAGCGCACGCAGAGCAAAGTCACCTCGCTCATTCTAACCGATATGTATTGCCACTTTAAAAAATCATCCCGCCACTGCATCAATCACACGGAACGTTTTCGGCGTTCGCCTCCACCAACGGCTGTCCCTGCGGTTCAATCCAGCCCCGCGCTCCCACTCCCAACGCCAAGTCTGTCGTCACTGAACGATTATAGTGAGGTTCTTCGGAGTGCAATATCTTGCCACCTTGGTCCCCGAGAATTGGAAGCGGCCGCGTTCCGTTTTTTATGATTGCGTAGTTTGCATTTGAGTTTTATTTTGCACAAACTCCCCGGAGACACTCCGCAAGGTAGCGGCGCTCGGGGTAAATTGGCATGTGTGCTGTGTGGCCGCCTTCTGTTTCTCCCTTGTTTAGCATATTTCTTTGCCATGAAATATGTTGGGGAAACCACATGTGACAGGGCTGATTTCTGCAGAGTCCTATTACACAATGTGAAATTGGTTTAATGTCCCCCACTATTTTCAGCCTAATCCCAGCAGACCACACACAAAGTGTGCTGAGTGCAAAGGCTCACAGAAAACACACAAACACAAACACACACACAAACACACACACACACACACACGCACATACACACATACATGCACACACACACACACACACACACACACACACACACACACACATACACATACACTCACACAGAAACTCATCCAAGTTACACCACCATTACAAGTTTTGAATTTAAAAGATATAAATAAATGTACATAATGTAACATACAATTGTAAAGCATATTTTATTTGGCAATGATAACAACGATTAAATGTTTAATCTGATTTACCTTCATTTTCTTAGCTCTGGGCAATATCTTAAAATGACTAGTGATTAATTATCAAGCAGATAGATGATAAGCAATCCTGTCGGACATATTCATCAATAATAAACAGTGATTGGCAGCAGATTAAAGAAATTACCTTAGCAACCAATCAATAATCAAGCACAATGTCCTTTGACCTCCCTCTCCCATGGAAACCGGAGAATTGTACCTGTTGTACAATTGTACCTGTCACATCCTTTTCACATCCTATCAACCTCAAAGTTCACCAGTCAAACCTTGACTACAATGGCAGTAGTAATTAATAATCACGCTCAGTCTTCATAGAAACCTTACAACCTTACATAGCACAGTACATCATACTTTATCATACATTTCTACATTTTCATATTCATTGATATCTGAAAGCCCCTAATAATACATCTGCTCAAAGGAATGTACCTTTGTACAACACACTGGCTGATGGTTACAAAGGTGCATCCGATACACAAAATACACAAAGTCTAAACACTTCTGGAGTGATAAAACACCTGTTTTACACACTCCAAAAAGTCCAAAAGGCATGGATGCAAATGGTCCCCCGCTGCTTGCCCTGCAGTTTGAAGTCACGCATTGATGAAGCCCTATAGGGTGTGACATCTCCCACTGGCCCACCAGCGAAACCTCCACTCACCTCTCACAGCACTCCACCATGGCTCCACTCCAGCTCGGTGCAGTTGGTTCTCTCTGTGTGTTGCCTGACCCTGACTTTTCCTTCATGCACAGACTCACACTCATTGCAGCACTCTTCTCAACTTCTCTCTCTCTCTCTCTCTCTCTCTCTCTCTCTCTCTCTCTCCTCTCTCTCTCTCTCTCTCCTCTCTCTCTCTCTCTCTCTCCTCTCTCTCTCTCTCTCTCTCCTCTCTCTCTCTCTCTCTCTCTCTCTCTCTCTCTCTCTCTCTCTCTCTCTCTCTCTCTCTCTCTCTCTCTCTCTCTCTCTCTCTCTCTCTCTCTCTCTCTTCCTTTCTTTTCCCCCTCGGGGGGGAAACAAGCTTGAATAACCAAAATGTCGGCACCGGACCGTGTTGTGTTGTGAAAGCATCTGCCACACATTCCACGGTAGCCTAGCGTAAATGTTTGTGCTTCTGAGTTGTGAAGACTGACATGGTGTGATCCAGAAGCGAGGTCATTTAGAAGGTCAGGCAACTGAGAGCAACTGTAATACAACATACGCAATGCACAGTAACATCCTTTATAGTAGGACACAAAACATGGATATTCATACAAAAACTTTTTGTAAAAAAATAATAAAGTCCCTCCCCCCGAGACATAATTTCTCAATTATCTGTGGATGAGGAAGGTTTATTTTTGTGAGCTAACAAGATAAATTGCTTTGGAAATCGTTCATTGGATCTAATCATCTATGAATCAATAGTAAAAAAAAAACTACAAGTATATTGTTCACCAACTCGCCATTCTCCTTTTCCTTTAACCATCAAATCCAAGGCGGCGAAAACAGTTTCTGCATATCTCTAATAACGAATCACACAATTACAAAAGACAAAACAACATTTAAACAATAAAAAGCAATATCGCTAGCCAGCGTTAAGCCTACAACTACGACGACGCCAACTTCAAAAGTTAGCAACGAAACGTAGCAACGAAACGTAGCAACGAGGCCTTCCCTGGAGCCTTCCCTTCCTACTCTCTGGAGTATCTGCTGCCTCCTCTCTGCGCCTCCTTCCCTTCCTACTCTCTGGACTATCTGGAGCCTCCTCTCTGCGCCTCCTGCCCTTCCTACTCTCTGGACTATCGGCAGCCTCCTCTCTGCGCCTCCTTCCCTTCCTACTCTCTGGACTATCTGCAGCCTCCTCTCTGCGCCTCCTTCCCTTCCTGCTCTCTGGACTATCGGCAGCCTCCCTCTCTGCGCCTCCTTCCCTTCCTACTCTCTGGACTATCGGCAGCCTCCTCTCTGCGCCTCCTTCCCTTCCTACTCTCTGGACTATCTGCAGCCTCCTCTCTGCGCCTCCTTCCCTTCCTACTCTCTGGAGTATCTGCTGACTCCTCTCTGCGCCTCCTTCCCTTCCTACTCTCTGGACTATCTGGAGCCTCCTCTCTGCGCCTCCTTCCCTTCCTACTCTCTGGAGTATCTGCTGCCTTCCTCTCCGCGCCTCCTTCCCTTCCTACTCTCTGGACTATCGGCAGCCTCCTCTACTGCGCCTCCTTCCCTTCCTACTCTCTGACTATCGGCAGCCTCCTCTCTGCACCTCCTTCCCTTCCTACTCTCTGGACTATCTGCAGCCTCCTCTCTGCGCCTCCTTCCCTTCCTACTCTCTGGAGTATCTGCTGACTCCTCTCTGCGCCTCCTTCCCTTCCTACTCTCTGGACTATCTGGAGCCTCCTCTCTGCGCCCTCCTTCACTCTACTCTCTGGAGTATCTGCTGCCTCCTCTCCGCGCCTCCTTCCCTTCCTACTCTCTGGACTATCGGCAGCCTCCTCTCTGCGCCTCCTTCCCTTCCTACTCTCTGGACTATCTGCAGCCTCCTCTCTGCGCCTCCTTCCCTTCCTACTCTCAGGAGTATCTGCTGCCTCCTCTCTGCTCCTTCTTCCCTTCCTACTCTCTGGACTATCTACAGCCTCCTCTCTGCGCCTCCTTCCCTTCCTACTGTCTGGACTATCTGCAGCCTCCTCCCTGCGCCTCCTTCCTTCCTACTCTCTGGACTATATGCAGCCTCCTCTCTGCGCCTCATTCCCTTCCTGCTCTCTGGCCTATCTGCAGTCTCCTCTCTGCGCCTCCTTCCCTTCCTGCTCTCTGGACTATCTGCAGCCTCCTCTCTGCACCTCCTTCCCTTCCTACTCTCTGGACTATCTGCAGCCTCCTCTCTGCGCCTCTTCCCTTCCTACTCTCTGGAGTATCTGCTGCCTCCTCTCTGCGCCTCCTTCCCTTCCTACTCTCTGGACTATCTGCAGCCTCCTCTCGGTGCCTCCTTCACTTCCTGCTCTCTGGACTATCTGCAGCCTCCTCTCTGCGCCTCCTTCCCCTTCGTGCTCTCTGGACTATCTGCAGCCTCCTCTCAGCGCCTCCTTCCCTTCATGCTCTCTGGACTATCTGCAGCATCTTCTCTGCGCCTCCTTCCCTTCCTGCTCTCTGGACTATCTGCAGCCTCCTCTCTGCGCCTCCTTCCCTTCCTGCTCTCCGAATATCTGCTGCCTTCTCTCTGCGCTTCCTCCCCGTCTCATTACGGTTCAGAGCGCCGAGGAATCGCCCCCGGATGTTCCCGTGACGTCACCGCGGTGTCACCTTCAGAGCCATTAAACCGCTCGAGCCCGACTTCCAGGTCACTATCGCCAGAATGGAACCGCTAGAACCCCGCCCTCTGCCACAGGTGCTTCAGCCCCGGGGGCTAAATAGGGGCGAATGCTCTCTCTCTCTCTCTCTCACTCACTCTCACTCTCCTCTGGCGGAGGAGGCAGACATAATTAATGGATCATGGACACGGTGGACACGTGTGACAGGCCCGGGGTTGACAGTGACGACTCGCTTTCGAACCTGTCAGTCTCGCAGAAAAGACCTACGGCATCAAGACAAGGGCAGTCCATGTCCGATCCGTCCGGACCGGCGCTGATGTGTTGTTGCCAGACTGGACTGACAGCCCACGACCTGACAGATTGGCGGTTTCACATCCATTAAGAGGCAGTTGGGTAGTCCCGTCCCGATCACCAGTGCAACGTCGTTGACGTACACACGGACAAAAAAAAAAGAAAATGTGGCGCAAAGTAGTACTGCCCTTACTTGAGGATACATTTATGACAACTGCAATTGTAACCCATTACTTTTCTGTAATGAATGACAACGAAAATAACTTACCTCCCCAACTGGACGATCAGAACTTGCCCTGAGGGTATCGTTATCATGAACACTATGATATGTTTTACACACACACACACACACACACATACACACAGACACAGACACAGACCACACACACACACACACACACACACAGACACACACACACACAATATATTATATATATATATACACACATACATACATACATGCATTAACATACGTGGAGTCCGGGCACTTGTTCTCTTTTTACAAACACCATCATTACCATTTCAATAATCCACAGGGTTCAGCAAGTCTACCTCTCTCTAGTGTCCTCTCTCTCTCTCTCTCTCTCTCTCCCTCCCTCCCTCCCTCACCCTCACTCTCTCTGCCTCACCAGCATGTCCCTGTGCCTGACAAGTGTGAAATCGGTAATAAATGGGAGAAAGAGCCACCACATTTCCATTTGCAGTCCTTGCTAATAAAATAACAGTCAAGAGGGGGGGGGGGGGGGGGGGGAGGCGGCAGGAAAGGACGCGGCGAAGAAAGTGCTGATGGCCATGCTTAGCCTCCCCCCCCCCCCCACTCCCTCCCTCCCTCCCTCCCCTCCCACATCTTCATCCAAAGGAGTCACTTCACTTGATTTCATGTTTCAACACCAATCTAACCTCGTCTTTCACTCCGAAGAAAATAATCAAAACTCAGACGCGAGTGTGAGGGAGCCTTTAAACCCGTGTGTTGCCCCCACGACACAAGTCATGATGGGCATTAACACCAAGAATCCCACCCATGTTTGTCAGGCTTTATCATTTGGCACTTGGTTGCTTGCCACGGTGTGGAGGGGGGGTGGGGGGGGGGGGAGGGTGCGGTGATGCAGGGCAGTGCTAACGGGGATATTTTTCACACAGCAGGGGAGAAAAACAGCGGTCGTACCCCCCCCCCCCCCCACCCTCCCCCGGCCCTCCAGTTTGTCAGAATGCTCTGGGAGCCGTCCTGCATGCCAGGGTTCCAATGCCTCACAGTCATGAAAGGCGACAGCAGAAGTGAGGGCTGAGTAATGGGTGTCCTGCTATGCTTTTTGTGTTGTGGGGCATAATTGGCAATGATGCGCCCCCCCCCCCCCCCCCCCCAACCACACACACACACACACACACACACACACACACACACAGACACACACACCTATTCGCATTACTTCTGTTTCCCAGCGGTGCTTCACACCCCCCCCCCCCCCCCCCCCCCCCCCTAGCAGGGCAGAAACACGGAAATTACATTCAGGAATTCATCAAGTTTTTTGATTCCTCACGGAAACGCGAGGGGGGGAAATATCTCATGGCACGCCGGCCGGAAAAGCCGGAATTGGAAAAGCCGTACTTACTGACACATTACCGAATTGCCAAAACATCCATTCAGCGGTTTTCAAACTATTTCTCTTCTTTCAGAACACATACGCTCGGTTCCCACAGTCTATTGCAGCATGTCACAAAGGACTACTTACACTCAGAAGTAGTCATTTGCCACGAGAGGCAATTGAGGGCTGGGAAATGTAGTCCTTATTTCATGTGTTGAAGTCTCTTCACAGCCCTTTTGAAAGGATCTATTGCAAGCTGCTGTTGTGGTAGTTCCAAACCTTCCACAACAGCAGAGTTTTCCTTTCCTTCTATTCTTTTCAGGGAGTCTAATCATGCAATCCAATGCCCTCGAATGTGATGCATTGGAATCGGAATGTAAATTGTTGTCATTTAACTAATGCGAAGTGTTTAATGCGCGGAAGTTAATATGTATGCACACATTAAAGTACGCGGCGAAAGCAAAAACAGGCATGCAGTGGTATCATCCGTCATAGATCATATCACAGCTCCTCACCCAAAAGTACCACAAAAATTATTACTGAGGACTTCCTCTTCCTTCACCGAAACTCCATTAGCGTTCATATTTCCATTCAGAAGACTGATTACCGCTGTCTGGCGTCTGACAATTCAATGGCTTGAGTTGAACTGCATACCAATCATCCCCCAAGAACACCCCCCACCCCCCCGAAAGAAATTGAATCATTTACACAGATATGCTTTCATCATCAATTTCTGGTGGTGGTGGTGGTGTGGGGGGGGGGGTGGTGAAACTTTGCCTGTAGCCCATCACGTGGATCACAGGGACCGTTTGTCAGGTTTTTTTTTTTTTTTTGCTTGCGTGTTCAACACGGAAAAAGTCACTGGAAAAAAAAAAAAAAAAAAGAATCGGCGGCACTCTCATTACGGGTCATTAGCAATGACACGGCCCGTGGTTTCACTCTCCGCACTGTGAATCACATCCTGTCAATTCCGCCACGTCACATCCCGTTATGTCATGTCACGACACGCCGCCGTCGTCGTCATCGTCGTGGTGACATGTCACCTATCCGGGGAAAAAAAAATTAACCTCCCCCCCCAAAGAAAGACCACCATGTGACTGAAGAAGGTGTGCTCATTCCGGTGAGGCCAATCCAGCGAGGCGGTGTTGTGACACTAATCCCGCGCGGAGCACACAGTTCATTACAGGTGGCTTTGTGCACATCGGCAGCACCGCGGAATCCTTCGTCTCTCACTCCGTTATCATCCTCTCTGATCAACAGCAGGGGGGGGGGATATATATATTTAACAAGGATTACTAATAATCCAGCAATTATCATAATACAAAATATAACTATTATGATTACATGTTAACATGTTATGATAACACGCACTCACACAATACACATACACGTCGTGTTTAACAAGGATTGCTAATTATCCGGCAATCATCATAATACAAAATATAACCATATGATTACATGTTAACATGTGATGATAACAAGCACTCATACAATACACACACACACACACACACACACACACACACACACACACACACAGAACGAGTGTCTCCGCTTCTGCTGCAAACCTCCAAACCGGGCATCGTAGGGCCTGGAGTCACATCCTCTCGCAGAGTTACGCAACCCTCCGATGCCCGGGGATGATGCCGGGGTGGTGGTGGTGGTGGTGGGGGGGGGGGGGGGGGGGGGGGATGGAGGGGGTTCCGAGGTCACGGCAGAGGTCACGACGAGCCACGATGACCTAGCGGGGGTCGCGCGGCGGCGCTAACTCTGCAGCCGGGCAGAACATCGACTGTTTCCCTCGGACGCCGACCCCCCCCCCCGTTCCGTCACCTGCTGGGAGAATGTCCGCAGCAATGGCGGCTGTGCTGTCCCAGGTTTGAGGTGCAGGGTTCGGGGTGTGCGGTGCGGGGGGGGGTTTGGAGTGGGTGTGGGTGTATGTGTGGGTGTGTGTGTGGGGGGGGGGGGTTGGAGTAGGTGTGTGTGTGTGTGTGTGTGTGGGGGCGGGGGGGGGGTTTGAAGTGGGTGGTGGGGTGAGGTGGGTGAGGTGGATGCGGGGGGGGGGGGGGGCTTGGGTTTGCTGAGAGCAATATAAAAGCACCAAATGTGATGTGACAGCCGAGTGACGGTGCAGGGATGGGCTGACAGGGCTAAAAACAGGAGCTTTCGCCCTCCTGCAACATCGTGTTGCATGCATGCCGTGTTGTGTTCTCGGGCCCAGCCTGTCTACCCGCCTGTCTCTCCATCCCCTTATATAGTCTCAACGCATTCCGTCTGCCCAGCCGTCTCATCTATCAATCTATATATGTACAGTTGCAACGCTGCATCGATCAGTCACGTGGCTATCTATGCATCTTCCACATGTTCCCCGTGCCCCGCGTGTACCATGTTTTGCATTGCACTGGATTCTCTGTGTTTCAATGGATTGCATTGCATTCCATTGCGTGATTTGCCTGTGAGTCATATAGCTGCATCGCATCACTTTATATTGCCTTTATTTAGCATGAGCCCGGCTCTGACTGTCCTCCGTTGACCTTGTCAGAGTGAATTGGGTGGAATGGAGCCATGCTTTTCCTTGAAGCTCAAGGAGTTGTCTATCGGCGGGCTTAAGATCCGGACTGTCCCATTGATGTAAACGGGTGGCTCACTGAAAATTGTTTGTTTCATCAATAAATAATGACAGACAGGGTCTGATGGCCTTCGAGCGCATCTGATCAAACAGAACGAGCTGTCCTGTTCTCAGACTACAAATACAGCCATATGCTGGGCACCATACTCGTGAACACACATACACACACACACAGACACACACACACACACACACACACACATACAGACACACACACACATACACACAAGCAGACAGACACAAACACATGCCCATGTCTACGCTACATGCACGCACACACACAAAAACCATATATACCCGTGCAGACCAAAAACAGTTGTGCCCAGTTACACACACACACACACACACACAGGCACATACACATACAAACACACAAGCACACACGCAAAGACACACACACACATACACACAAGCAGACAGACACAAACACATGCCCATGTCTACGCTACATGCACGCACACACAAACAAAATCATATATACCCGTGCAGACCAAAAACAGTTGTGCCCAGTCACAGACACACACACACACACACACACACACACACACACACACACACACACACACACAAACACACAAGCACACACACACAAATAGAAAATGAGAAGTTATCCAACCCCTTTGACAATTTAAAGTTTGAAAAATGAGCAATACGGTTCTGGAATACATTATGGCTCCTTCTGCCATTGGATTTATTGGATTTTCACCAGCAATGTTTCACCACTGCTCAAGTCAGCCACGCTTTTCAGGTATTAGCTGTTTACTTTAGAAAAGAAATTAAAAAAACAACATGAATTCCTCTAACATTTATTCAAGAGGCTAGCCTGGCTAATCAAGAGCTGCTTTACAGCGGAGCCCCGCTGTGCTATGCTATGCTAATGCTAATGCTATTCACACAAACCTGCATGCGTTCTGCGACTGCCACGACCTTTGCTTTCCCCCCGAAAGACATGGAGACGGAGTCAAACGGCATGCTTATCCTGCCAAAATTTGATGTTGGTTCAGAGTAGAATGGGATATTTTATGCCCCCAACGGAGCTTTCAATATAATATCATTGGGGGTGGTTGTGTTTATGTTGTCGTATATAGCCATCTGCCACTGAGCTCGCTCAGTACAATGAGGACTGAATGGCATTTGCTTTGCAACAGTGACATTTGAAAAACAGCACAGCAACTTCCAACCATGCTGACTCGATAATCCGGACCTAGTTCCAACAGGTTGACTTAATGTGAACCTGTTCAATTCAAAATGTGCACGGCACACAGACACTAAGACGCTAGTTTAACACCCCTTAGTTACCGATCACATGCTTTCATCAAAGAAAAACTAAACAGCAGGGAGGGGCATCTTGCTCACGGAACACAGAACCCTCGGCACACACACACACACACACACTTACACACACACACACACGCACACACACACACACACACACTATCCTACACCTCCGAGTTAATTGATAATTATGCTAATACCTGCGTGGAGCCTGTTTTACTAAACATTGTCTTCATAGCGCCCAATTTGTCTTACTCTGTTCAGAAGTGACGTTTGGACGACGGAACAGAGCACCGGAAAATGACTCTCACGACGCCGACACAAAAGACAAATGTGAAATGTAAATTTCAGCGGTAGCACACTTAAAGACACTTTTGTCCAACGTCTTGCATATGATTATGTGTATAAATGTCATCGCCGGCGGTCCCCTGTGTCTGCCGTGTTCTGCATTGTATTCTGTTGTGATTGGAGACTTGGGTGACCTATTTCATGGGAAGAATTAAACAATTCTTTGAAATATTCATAGGGATTAATGGCTGGTGTGTGCGCGGGACACGCGCCGCTCGTTGGCAAAGGATTGTAATCACTGCATTGCCAGACTTATTTTTCGACGCGCATTTCTCTTCAGTTTCGATTCAATTGTTTTTTTGTTGTATAACGCATAACGCTAGTTGACAGAGTAATTCAAGGTACCGCGCACGCTAGAACATGCAAGTAAAAAACAAATCCATAACAAATAGCGAGGAAAGGTCACAGAACGTGCTTTACATTAAGAACCACGAAAAACACAAGAAATAAACAACGAGTAAGTGAATCATGGCAAGACTATTATTTTACAATATCGTGAACATCGACTCGTAATGCTCTCTTGAAAAAGAAAAAAAACTGCGTTTCAGGCATGATGATGTGAACATCACCCGCTCCCTACAGTGATGTGGATGTTCATGACCTTTCCCCGGAATCAAAAACACGGGTGCACGCATACAGCAACCCCCCCCGCCCCCTCACCCACCAGCACACGCTGGGTCCGTTTGTTTACCAGCTTTTACCTTCCACACTGAGTATGGAAATTAAATAAAGCTGCGCGGGTTGGCGAGAAAATGTGTGACAGCTGACCTTTCGGTTTAGTTTAGTGTTTTAGGTCCAGGGTTGAGTGGTTCCCCCTAGTCGCCCTTCCCTGTAACTTAAGCTCGTAACTCTTTCCCCTTTTAAAACACATTTTCTTCATCATTGTTTTTGCTCTGAACACCGTAATGTTGGAGGGGAGTTTAGGGGAGCAGAATATTAGAGAAGTGGGAGTGGGATTTTTCCACAAAGCCGTGAAATGAGATGTCTCACACACACACACACACACAAGTAGCATCTATTTCTTACAGCCACGGTTGGTGTTTTTCAAACACTAACTGAATACAGAATGTCACAAACATCAATAAATAACTATTATGGATACACAACATGGTGGGTTATGAGGAAAGCAACCTCCATGATGTATCATTCATCCAAGGTGGATACAAAATAAAAATACAAATATAATCTCAAATGGCATTCAATCTATGCTCAAATCTGCGTTCTCAATAGAGGCTACTTCTCATGCAAAACCAAAAAAAACAGAAACGACCCGTGGCCCAGTCAAATTGAAAAAAAAAAACACGTAACCCTCACGGCATTTCACAATGTCACCCAGTGCTTTGTAGAGGGCACGCCGTCGTGTGTGCTGTTTGTACAGAGTGGCAGCATGAAGCCAGTGGGCAACTTAGATAATTCCATCTGTCTGACACAGACATGTAGCCTTGGATTCTGTCGGAGCTCGGATGGATGCCTCTGAGGCAGAACGTGGTGGGAGATTCAGGTATTTTGTCAGCGGCCGGGAATAACATTGTCATTTGACAATCCTACGCGGGCGTGCACACACACACACACACACACACACACATGCACGCGAACACAATCTGTAAAAAAAACAACAACAATATCATCTGTGAAATTATTATAGATAACCGTGTATATCCCAGTCAGACATGTCAGCAAGATAGCGCCTCTGTCTAAGTGGCCCACCAAAGTTTATTTTTATTTTTTTATTATTCAATACTTTTTTATTTAAAAACATCAGACAAAAGAAAACTGGCTGTAGGGAAATGAACTTTGTCAGAGAGAGAGAGAGAGAGAGAGAGAGAGAGCCTCGAACGCAGATGTCTAATCCCGTTTTCTTCGAGGCAGGT
>JAXIVH010000012.1:10763449-10808839 GCA_036785325.1 Urophycis tenuis | reverse complement strand
ATTTTTTTCACAGCAGGGGAGAAAAACAGCGGTCCGTACCCCCCCCCCCCCCCCCCCCACCCTCCCCCGGCCCTCCCAGTTTGTCAGAATGCTCTGGGAGCCGTCCTGCATGCCAGGGTTCCAATGCCTCACAGTCATGAAAGGCGACAGCAGAAGTGAGGGCTGAGTAATGGGTGTCCTGCTATGCTTTTTTGTGTTGTGGGGCATAATTGGCAATGATGCGCCCCCCCCCCCAACCACACACACACACACACACACACACAGACACACACACACCTATTCGCATTACTCCTGTTTCCCAGCGGTGCTTCACACCCCCCCCCCCCCCCCCCCACCCCCCCCCCCCTAGCAGGGCAGAAACACGGAAATTACATTCAGGAATTCATCAAGGTTTTTTGATTCCTCAACGGAAACGCGAGGGGGGGAAATATCTCATGCACGCCGGCCGGAAAAGCCGGAATTGGGAAAAGCTGTACTTACTGACACATTACCGAATTGCAAAACATCCATTCAGCGGTTTTCCAAACTATTTCTCTTCCTTTCAGAACACATACGCTCGGTTCCCACAGTCTATTGCAGCATGTCACAAAGGACTACTTACACTCCAGAAGTAGTCATTTGCCACGAGAGGCAATTGAGGGCTGGGAAATGTAGTCCTTATTTCATGTGTTGAAGTCTCTTCACAGCCCTTTTGAAAGGATCTATTGCAAGCTGCTGTTGTGGTAGTTCCAAACCTTCCACAACAGCAGAGTTTTCCTTTCCTTCTATTCTTTTCAGGGAGTCTAATCATGCAATCCAATGCCCTCGAATGTGATGCATTGGAATCGGAATGTAAATTGTTGTCATTTAACTAATGCGAAGTGTTTAATGCGCGGAAGTTAATATGTATGCACACATTAAAGTACGCGGCGAAAGCAAAAACAGGCATGCAGTGGTATCATCCGTCATAGATCATATCACAGCTCCCTCACCCAAAAGTACCACAAAAATTATTACTGAGGACTTCCTCTTCCTTCACCGAAACTCCATTAGCGTTCATATTTCCATTCAGAAGACTGATTACCGCTGTCTGGTGTCTGACAATTCAATGGCTTGAGTTGAACTGCATACCAATCATCCCCCAAGAACACCCCCCACCCCCCCGAAAGAAATTGAATCATTTACACAGATATGCTTTCATCATCAATTTCTGGTGGTGGTGGTGGTGGGGGGGGGGGGTGGTGAAACTTTGCCTGTAGCCCATCACGTGGATCACAGGGGCCGTTTGTCAGGTTTTTTTTTTTTTTTTGCTTGCGTGTTCAACACGGAAAAAGTCACTGGAAAAAAAAAAAAAAAAAAAGATCGGCGGCACTCTCATTACGGGTCATTAGCAATGACACGGCCCGTGGTTTCACTCTCCGCACTGTGAATCACATCCTGTCACATTCCGCCACGTCACATCCCGTTATGTCATGTCACGACACGCCGCCGTCGTCGTCATCGTCGTGGTGACATGTCACCTATCCGGGGAAAAAAAAACTAACCTCCCCCCCCCCAAAGAAAGACCACCGTGTGACTGAAGAAGGTGTGCTCATTCCGGTGAGGCCAATCCAGCGAGGCGGTGTTGTGACACTAATCCCGCGCGGAGCACACAGTTCATTACAGGTGGCTTTGTGCACATCGGCAGCACCGCGGAATCCTTCGTCTCTCACTCCGTTATCATCCTCTCTGATCAACAGCAGGGGGGGGGGGGGGGATATATATATTTAACAAGGATTACTAATAATCCAGCAATTATCCTAATACAAAATATAACTATTATGATTACATGTTAACATGTTATGATAACACGCACTCAGACAATACACATACACGTCGTGTTTAACAAGGATTGCTAATTATCCGGCAATCATCATAATACAAAATATAACCATTATGATTACATGTTAACATGTGATGATAACAAGCACTCATACAATACACACACACACACACACACACACACACACACACACAGAACGAGTGTCTCCGCTTCCTGCTGCAAACCTCCCAACCGGGCATCGTAGGGCCTGGAGTCACATCCTCTCCGCAGAGTTACGCAACCCTCCGATGCCCGGGGATGATGCCGGGGTGGTGGTGGTGGTGGGTGGTGGTGGTGGTGGGGGGGATGGAGGGGGGTTCCGAGGTCACGGCAGAGGTCACGACGAGCCACTACGCTAACTCTGCAGCCGGGCAGAACATCGACTGTTTCTCTCGGACGCCGACCCCCCCCCCCCCCGTTCCGTCGCCTGCTGGGAGAATGTCCGCAGCAATGGCGGCTGCGCTGTCCCAGGTTTGCGGCGTAGGGTTCAGGGTGGAGTGTGGGGGGGGGGGGTTTGAAGTGGGTGTGGGTGTATGTGTGTGTCTGTGTGTGTGTGTGTGTGTGTTGGGGGGGTTTGAAGTGGGTGGTGGGGTGAGGTGGGGTGAGTGGGGTGAGGTGGATGCGGGGTTGGGGGGGGGGGGGGGGGGGGGGGCTTGGGGTTTGCTGAGAGCAATATAAAAGCACCAAATGTGATGTGACAGCCCGAGTGACGGTGCAGGGACGGGCTTGACAGGGCTAAAAACAGGAGCTTTCGCCCTCCTGCAACATCGTGTTGCATGCATGCCGTGTTCTCGGGCCCAGCCTGTCTACCCGCCTGTCTCTCCATCCCCTTATATAGTCTCAACGCATTCCGTCCGCCCAGCCATCTCATCTATCAATCTATATATGTACAGTTGCAACGCTGCATCGATCAGTCACGTGGCCAATCTATCCATCTTCCACATGTTCCCCGTGCCCTGCGTGTACCATGTTTTGCATTGCACTGGATTCTCTGTGTTTCAATGGATTGCATTGCATTCCATTGCGTGATTTGCCTGTGAGTCATATAGCTGCATCGCATCACTTTATATTGCCTTTATTTAGCATGAGCCGGCTCTGACTGTCCTCCGTTGACCTTGTCAGAGTGAATTGGGTGGAATGGAGCCATGCTTTTCCTTGAAGCTCAAGGAGTTGTCTATCGGCGGGCTTAAGATCCGGACTGTCCCATTGATGTAAACGGGTGGCTCACTGAAAATTGTTGTTTCATCAATAAATAATGACAGACAGGGTCTGATGGCCTTCGAGCGCATCTGATCAAACAGAACGAGCTGTCCTGTTCTCAGACTACAAATACAGCCATATGCTGGGCACCATACTCGTGAACACACAGACACACACACACACAGACACACACACACACAGACACACAAGCAGACAGACACAAACACATACCCATGTCTACGCTACATGCACGCACACACACAAAAACCATATATACCCGTGCAGACCAAAAACAGTTGTGCCCAGTTACACACACACACACACACACAGGCACATACACATACAAACACACAAGCACACACGCAAAGACACACACACACATACACACAAGCAGACAGACACAAACACATGCCCATGTCTACGCTACATGCACGCACACACAAAAAAATCATATATACCCGTGCAGACCAAAAACAGTTGTGCCCAGTCACAGACACACAGACACACACACACACACACACACACACACACACACACACACACACAAACACACAAGCACACACGCACACACACAAATAGAAAATGAGAAGTTATCCAACCCTTTGACAATTTAAAGTTTGAAAAATGAGCAATACGGTTCTGGAATACCATTATGGCTCCTTCTGCCATTGGATTTATTGGATTTTCACCAGCAATGTTTCACCACTGCTCAAGTCAGCCACGCTTTTCAGGTATTAGCTGTTTACTTTAGAAAGAAATTAAAAAAACAACATGAATTCCTCTAACCTTTATTCAAAGAGGCTAGCCTGGCTAATCAAGAGCTGCTTTACAGCGGAGCCCCGCTGTGCTATGCTATGCTAATGCTAATGCTATTCACACAAACCTGCATGCGTTCTGCGACTGCCACGACCTTTGCTTTCCCCCCGAAAGACATGGAGACGGAGTCAAACGGCATGCTTATCCTGCCAAAATTTGATGTTGGTTCAGAGTAGAATGGGATATTTTATGCCCCCCAACGGAGCTTTCAATATAATATCATTGGGGGTGGTTGTGTTTTATGTGTCGTATATAGCCATCTGCCACTGAGCTCGCTCAGTACAATGAGGACTGAATGGCATTTGCTTTGCAACAGTGACATTTGGAAAAACAGCACAGCAACTTCCAACCATGCTGACTCGATAATCCGGACCTAGTTCCCAACAGGTTGACTTAATGTGAAACCTGTTCAATTCAAAATGTGCACGGCACACAGACACTAAGACGCTAGTTTAACACCCCTTAGTTACCGATCACATGCTTTCATCCAAAGAAAAACTAAACAGCAGGAGGGGCATCTTGCTCACGGAACACAGAACCCTCGGCACACACACACACACACACACACTTACACACACACACACACACTTACACACACACACACACACACACACACACACACACACACACACACACTATCCTACACCTCCGAGTTAATTGATAATTATGCTAATACCTGCGTGGAGCCTGTTTTACTAAACATTGTCTTCATAGCGCCCAATTTGTCTTACTCTGTTCAGAAGTGACGTTTGGACGACGGAACAGAGCACCGGAAAATGACTCTCACGACGCCGACACAAAAGACAAAATGTTAAATGTAAATTTCAGCGGTAGCACACTTAAAGACACTTTTGTCCAACGTCTTGCATATGATTATGTGTATAAATGTCATCGCCGGCGGTCCCCTGTGTCTGCCGTGTTTCTGCATTGTATTCTGTTGTGATTGGAGACTTGGGTGACCTATTTCATGGGAAGAATTAAACAATTCTTTGAAATATTCATAGGGATTAATGGCTGGTGTGTGCGCGGGACACGCGCCGCTCGTTGGCAAAGGATTGTAATCACTGCATTGCCAGACTTATTTTTCGACGCGCATTTCTCTTCAGTTTCGATTCAATTGTTTTTTTGTTGTATAACGCATAACGCTAGTTGACAGAGTAATTCAAGGTACCGCGCACGCTAGAACATGCAAGTAAAAAACAAATCCATAACAAATAGCGAGGAAAGGTCACAGGAACGTGCTTTACATTAAGAACCACGAAAAACAAAAGAAATAAACAACGAGTAAGTGAATCATGGCAAGACTATTATTTTACAATATCGTGAACATCGACTCGTAATGCTCTCTTGAAAAAGAAAAAAAACTGCGTTTCAGGCATGATGATGTGAACATCACCCGCTCCCTACAGTGATGTGGATGTTCATGACCTTTCCCCGGAATCAAAAACACGGCTGCACGCATACAGCAACCCCCCCCCCCCCCCCCCCCCCCTCAGCACACGCTGGGTCCGTTTGTTTACCAGCTTTTACCTTCCACACTGAGTATGGAAATTAAATAAAGCTGCGCGGGTTGGCGAGAAAATGTGTGACAGCTGACCTTTCGGTTTAGTTTAGTGTTTTAGGTCCAGGGTTGAGTGGTTCCCCCCAGTCACCCTTCCCTGTAACTTAAGCTCGTAACTCTTTTCCCCTTTTAAAACACATTTTCTTCATCATTGTTTTTGCTCTGAACACCGTAATGTTGGAGGGGAGTTTAGGGGAGCAGAATATTAGAGAAGTGGGAGTGGGATTTTTCCACAAAGCCGTGAAATGAGATGTCTCACACACACACACACACACACACACACACACACAAGTAGCATCTATTTCTTGCAGCCACGGTTGGTGTTTTTCAAACACTAACTGAATACAGAATGTCACAAACATCAATAAAATAACTATTATGGATACACAACATGGTGGGTTATGAGGAAAGCAACTCCATGATGTATCATTCATCCAAGGTGGATACAAAATAAAAATACTAATATAATCTCAATCGTCATTCAATCTATGCTCAAATCTGCGTTCTCAATAGAGGCTACTTCTCATGCAAAACCAAAAAAAAACAGAAACGAACCGTGGCCCAGTCAAATTGAAAAAAAAAAAAACACGTAACCCTCACGGCATTTCACAATGTCACCCAGTGCTTTGTAGAGGGCACGCCGTCGTGTGTGCTGTTATGTACAGAGTGCAGCATGAAGCCAGTGGGCAACTTAGATAATTCCATCTGTCTGACACAGACATGTAGCCTTGGATTCTGTCGGAGCTCGGATGGATGCCTCTGAGGCAGAGCGTGGTGGGAGATTCAGGTATTTTCTCAGCGGCCGGGAATAACATTGTCATTTGACAATCCTACGCGGGCGTGCACATACACACACACACACACACATGCACGCGAACACAATCTGTAAAAAAAACCAACAACAATATCATCTGTGAAATTATTATAGATAACCATGTATATCCCAGTCAGACATGTCAGCAAGATAGCGCCTCTGTCTAAGTGGCCCACCAAAGTTTATTTCTATTTTTTTATTATTCAATACTTTTTTATTTAAAAACATCAGACAAAAGAAAACTGGCTGTAGGGAAATGAACTTTGTCAGAGAGAGAGAGAGAGAGAGAGAGAGAGCCTCGAACGCAGATGTCTAATCCCGTTTTCTTCGAGGCAGGTAATTCAATCGGCGACGACTTCAGGGTCTTTAGACTCGAACAGCGCTTTTTTTTTTTTCTTCAAAGTTAAAAGAAAGTAAAGTGTGGCTGGCGACTCACGCTGGCTGCTGTCGTTAGCTGTCAGCCATTAGCATTTACCCACCGCCAACAAATACGATGTGATGTGAGTTATGCAAGACGCCAAGAATATCTCCCTCAATGCTTTCATGACCAACACAAAAAAAAGAAAGAAAAGGCGATCACAACACCTGGCCCTCTCCGGGGCCCGCACGGCGTAGAGTCGAAGGGAAAAATATAAAAGTCCTTTTCTGGGGCGTAAAATATCCAGGGCGCTGATTGAACATAAACTATTCTCTGTATGTAGAAGCGCATGGCCTATTTTTTATTTTTTCCCAAGCACTTATTATTAAGTGAGACGAAAATAAACGGAATGGTTAAGTATCTTCAGATGGCATACAAGTTCATTAGACGGGGGGGGGGGGAAAACATCAAAAATAAGCCATCAAGCGGTTTCCTATATCAGTCATGATATGGAACGGGGCGAGTTAAAAACACGATGACGTGAAACACATTTTCCCGGCTGCGCCGGGTGCAAGATGACTTCCACGTTTTCAAGTCGACAACATCGTTGTCAAAAAAAAAGAACTGAAGGGTCTTTTATGCCACTGCAACTAACCAGAACCCTGCCGCCTGACACTCACTGCACAGTGCAATGATGTCCATCGAAGCGTCTTCAGATTAAAAACAGGGGAACGGATGCAGAGCCTGTTATTGCTGTCGAACCACTCCCTGAACCTCCCTTTCCCTCAATCTTCCCTCATCATATCCAATCCAGTGGACCAGCATTGCTGTATCGCCTCTATAAATATAGGTGTTGTGTGATGTGCGTGTGTGTGTGTGTGTGTGTGTGTGTGTGTGTGTGTGTGTGTGTGTGTGTGTGTGTGTATGTGTGTGTTGGGTGGGGGGGGATGCAGTCACTCACCTGGAAGAGACCATCGGGGCAGCAGAAATGCGGGGCCTGGTGGCGGAGCCAGCAACAGTGTGTTTGTCAGGTAACACCGAGGACATTCACGGAGGCATGGGGGATAAAAAAAAAAAAAATCGAAGTCTGCCAAATACCCTTTGTTGCTGGCCGACCGCAGAGGAGGCTACCTAGCCCCACACAAATATTTATTTGGATACTTTTCTCTCCTTTATCTTGTTAGCATGATTTCTGAAAGGCTAATCCTCGGGTTTTCCGTCTTCAAACCAGTCCAATCGAAAGCCGCACCACAGCACAGCGCATTTTCCATTTCTATTCACAGCTTCCCCCCCCCCCCCCCACACACCCCTTATCTACTTAAAGTGGTGATCGCACCCCCACCCCCCCCCATATTGACTGTGCTGCACCACTGCGCAAGCTAGCAGACAAGGGAGCAAAGGGCTATATTTGTGAACCAGGTCCCTTGAAAATGTGACAAATGAAAGCAATAGGAGACAGTGAAGCATAATAGGCCAGGCGGCACTCACTTAATCCGATGGAGCATACCTTCTTTCTTAACAAAGGGAACGGGTAAGGTAGAGCCGAGGACAAAGTAACCTCATATCGAACAGAACGACCCAAAGACAGATGTATGCACGGGCACACACAGCGCCACGTTCTGGTACGAAACAATCCTGTCATTTTACCATTTACACTAGGCTCCCGTCGAAGCAACACAACTTTGAGTATTAGAGTGCAACTTACAAAACCAGCAAACTTAACATTGACATGTACAGCGTGTCTTTAATACAAAGGAAAGTTGAATATAACTTGGCAGAGGCGGACTCCTAATTTAGTGTATCCACCGACGTTAGCTAGATCTCCGGTCCAATCTGTCCAAATGAGGACAGATTGGACGAAATCGAAACAGTACATGTCCATCCACTGGGAACGTCTCCCCCACTTTGCCCCCGTTTTCCATTCGTGCATCTCACGGCGATACGAACGGAAAGCACCGAAACGTCTCCCAGGGACGAAACCCGCCAACGAATCGATTAATTTTGGCATGGCAAACGAACAAATCAACTCTCGGGCCCCCCACAGGAACACAACGAGAGGTTTGTATGCGAGCGTGTGAGTGTGTGTGTGTGGGGGGGGGGGGGCGGGGAACACAGCTATGGTACAGCCGCGCAACACGTGCCGACTTTAAAAAACCCAATCAGACCCCTTGTCTTCTAATCCCTTCCCCCCGCCTTGTCCGGGGTACCCCCCTGGTACCCTCTCACACTCCGATGCTTAAGCAATCCATTGCCCATTCAGCGTCGGATCCACCAGCCCGCCGCCTATTCTTGCGCTGACATTCAGCGCTATTCTCCGAAGACAGTGTTGCAGGGGCCAACGGTCACGCTCTGTGCAAATGTATAACCGACGGAGAGGGGGGTGGGGGGTGGGGATGCATGGGGGGGGGGGGGGGGGGGAGTGCAGTGGAGGATTAAAAAAAGGAACGTGTTTCAAACTCTCACAATGAATGCGAGTGTTGATTGTGCGTACGATGACATGACATGACGGCGGGGGGGGGGGGGGGGGGGGGGGGGGGGCGCGGCAGGGGCCGGAGGAGCCGGAGGGGGCACAGAAGGTACGGTTCATTACAATGAGCGCCTGTGTTAACGCTATTGTGGCCCAGGGTGCCTCATGAGACAGCACCGCAGTGTTTTAAACGGACAAAGAGCGCCGAACAATTCAGTCGTTTACAAAATGTTTTGGTTGGTCTGTCTTCTTTGTGTACTCCTGGTCATGCGATTCAATTCAGATTCACTTTATTCTCTCCATTAGGAGCTTTGTTTGGCGTGGTCGAGCGTTGCAGTGTGTGGGGACAGTGGTACAACGGAGCCTTTTCACAGCGGCGCCATCGCAGGACAACGTACAAGCACAAGACGAGCGCACTCTCAAAGTCTACTTTTGGAACTTCCCCCGCTCAACTGCGGAAGCGCAGTAGGATTTTTAACTAGTGCAGCATTGGAAAATTTGTGCTGCTTCTATACAAAAACTTTTAAATTTCACATCTTCTTTGTGGAAAATTTCACATCGCCTTTGTGGAAGATTCCACCTGCTGAAAAGAGAATGATCTATGCATGCTTGCTTTGCCACTGCATCTCAGGAAAGCTGACATTTCGCAGATAGGGCTCACACCATATAGATTTCCCTTCTTGGTGGGGGTGGGCGGGGGGGCTACAATGAAGCAGATTCGATATCCAACTCATATTTCTTGAGTTTTGAGGTCTGTTGTTTGAGACGGGCTCCGCAGAGGAGCGATGCGTGGTCGTGGTCTTGAATGATGGGACCCCCAGGAAAGTCGACAAGGCAATAATCTGTCACACTTCCCCTTTTCCCAACATCTGCTCTGCCAGCTGTGACCAATTTGTAGCCATAAATCATATTATAATGCATGAAAACACCGCGTTTAACACATAAATAATACATTCATATTATCGTACAAAGTGAGCCTCCATTCCGGCAGCTGGCAGTGTTTCCCTATAGGACACTGGGTTAGCATGACACACAATTACTTTGGATTAAGCGACGTGCGACACAACGCTAATATTAATTAGAAGCAGCCGGAAATGGATAATCACCGGCTCAGAACAGCGGGAGCTCCATTTTCACAACCAATTTGATTCGCTGATAATTGCAATTATCATTTTGAGTCCCGGTAATCGATATGCCGGGGCAACCTGGGACCCGCCCGTAAGGATGGTTTCAGGCGTGTCATTATGATAAATGGTTCAATCAGCCTCATCTTCGGAGACCTTCGGAGACTCCAACGGCTCTCGTGTGGATTGGAGGGAAAAGAAAACTTGAAGGAGTTTATGGCCAGAACTTTATGTCCTCTTCCTATCAGTTTGATAAATGTATTGTCTCCAGGGTTAGAATCGAGCACTGGATAAGACTCAGAGGGCGTGACTTTAGACGCTTACCCGCGAGGCACTGTATCCACTGATTGTGATTGGCGTGGACCAATAGCATTTTGTTCAGCACACCTATTGCTGGCTTCTACCTAAAAGTCCATTGTTAAAGCCATGGCGAAAAAGCCAGCCTTTCATCAATCTATTTGAGCGAGAATCTGGGGGTTGATTTCATACTTGGCAGCAGGTTTTCAGGTTTCTCCTTCATTACCAAGGCAACATTCGACTTGAATTGAAAACCCTGCTCACACGAAAAATCCACACTGCGATTCTGTGGGGAGTCACACGTTTTTCCCACAGAAGTCAAATCGGGTGCATGCTCAACATTAGACCGTATAAATTATTAAATATAGGTGGTCCTGTGGGTGGATGGATCACCGAGGCTCCGCGCTCCCCTAAGAGCGCTCGGCAAATAATCAGCGCAAATTCGTAGCGGCACCCTTGAGCAAGGCACCCGAGCACTTATAGTGCCGTAGTCAGTAGCAACCGCCAGGAATAGAAGGTGGAGGTGATGGCAGGGCAGCTCTCAGGTGTGTACCCAGTGAGAACCTGAGGCACGAGTCGTACCAAGAACAAATATGCAAACTCAGCCGGAATAATTCCCCAGATTATTTAAAGCGGGGGGGGGGGGGGGGGGGGGGGGGGGGGAATACAGAACAAAATGTTCAAGCAGGATTCTCAGCGACTGCCTATCATGGGGTGGGGGAAACCGCATTCAAATTGTAAATCATGTCAACCTTCCTGAAAACCAAAATCGACTGTTATTCACCCGCTACGTGGCATTCTAGCGTTTTCACATCAGACTGTTAAAGAAAAGTGGTAAATGAGCATTAGCAAGCAGGTGTCATTACAAGAGCACCGAACGTTCCTGATAACGGTTGAAAAAAAGAAGAAGAAAATGGCATTATCTATTAGGATGTAGAAAAGTAATTTCACATATCCGCCAAATGTTATTGGATTGGCAGCACCTCCTGAATTGCGACTTCTGGTGTCATCACCCTCTAACAGAGTGCGAATTGCTTTCCCCAAGGCTCTGTGGGAGGGGAGGTAGGGGCTGACAGAGTCTAGACTTAGTCCTATGTTGAATCAACTGGTGTAGAAGTGGATAAACAAGACAAGTGACAAAAAGCTAATCATCTCGAGCTGATTCAATGGTAATGAATTCTATCAGACCTCCATGCCCCAGTTAGTGCTCATAGCTGCACAGCCAATCTATCACAGGCTTTCATCACCAGCATTTTTATTCTCGTGGGGGGTTTATGAAAACTTAACCGAACAAAATCCCGCCCCTCCAAAAAAATAAAAAAAAAATAGTCTGTGAAGTTAAATTAAAATCCTCAAAAGGAAACTACAGGGTGAACGGTTTCATCAAACGCCTGTGATGTGTGATTATAGATTATTTACCACATTAACCATGATATGCCTTGCCAGCTGTCAGGTCAAGCCTCAATTCAATTATCACAGTGCCACTGTATTTTAGACTTTGAAAAGCGAGTAATAGCTGTTCCTTTCCCAGAAGCAGAAAACCTGCCTGGAGTTGTACCTCCCTCACCATTCACATTTATTGTTGTGTATTATGGTTCAATATTCTGACGTGATATGGAAATATGTGCCCACTCTGCAGTCACTACTGAGGGGGCGAGGAGGCAACAGGAAGAACTCTGTTTTTTGTTGTTGTTCGTCTCCTAAACTCTCAAGCATTATTCACAAAAAAAAAAAAAAAAAAAACGAATCACATAAAAGCAATCACTCAAAACGAAAACCTCCCCTCAGAAACGGCGAATCGTCAGTATTGCATCCGCACAAAACATGGTCCAGCTCTTTTCACTGCGCAGTCTGCAAATTCCACCCATTCGTCTTTTATTTCTTTTTGCGGGTGGGAGGAGGGGGGGGGGGGGGAGAGTGATGAAACCAAACAACAACAACAAAAAAACAACAACATTATTAACGGCCCAGCTCCGGTCCATCCTGGTCAGGACCACAACAGGCTCCTCGCCTCTCGCTCTGTTGGGCAGCACGTCCACATCGCTCACACCTGACCGCCCCCCCCCTCCCCCCGCCCCCACCAACCCACCCACCCACCCACCGGCCCGCCTCCCACCGCCCACCAACATAAACCTCAAGGTGTGCTCTCTCTCTCTCTCTCTCTCCATCAATAATATCGACGCCCCGCCACGTCTGCGGCCGCCAGAGACGCCGTCTCGCATTAGTCTTGGAACGCCAATGCTGTCATTAGGAATGATCAGCTGCTTGGTTAATTATTAAGATTATATCAAGGGGGGGCGATGACAAGCTGTGATTGGAAACGCTCGGGGGGGGGGGGGGGGGCTGTCGTTTATTTGTAATTAACTTCACCCACCGCGTTTTGTTAGTTTTCTGCTCAGCACTTCCTCGTATGGGGGGTGGGTGGGGGTAATTCATGACGTGATGGATCAGTGGCCACTGCCTTGAGTTGCATGTTGCCCCTGTGGGAACTTTTGGTCTGGCTCTCGAAAGGCAGAGGGAAGAAATAGGAGGGGAAATAAAGCCAACAAGCATAAAACCAACAGCGCTTGAAATCAACGGAATCTCCCTACTGCTCCACAGAGTTACCATAGCAGGTGGCATCTGAGTAGGGCATGAAAGAC
Source organism: Urophycis tenuis (assembly GCA_036785325.1). Lineage (NCBI taxonomy): Eukaryota > Metazoa > Chordata > Actinopteri > Gadiformes > Phycidae > Urophycis > Urophycis tenuis. The sequence continues at coordinate 10,795,720 of JAXIVH010000012.1, read as the reverse complement.
AGAGAGAGGGAGAGAGAGGGGGAGAGAGAGAGAGGGGGGGAGAGAGAGAGGAAGGGGGATTGGAAGAGAGCATGAGGAATGACTGCAACAAGGAGAGAGAGAGAGAGAGCGAGACAGAAGAGAGAGCACGAGAGAGAAAGAGAGAGAGAGACAAGACGTGCTTCTCTACCAATACCGTTCGGTCTCCAGAGTGCAGTGAGTGAGATAGATGCGGAGGCAACACACACACACAGACACACCACACACATGCACACACACACACAGAGGGGGAAAAAAGGCAGAAGTAGAAAAGAGAGGGACTTACCTGGGAAAATAAGCATTAGCAAACAGCATGAAAGCGTGAAGAAACACACTGGCTTGTACATTCTTCCCAACTGTGTTCGCTCTGCTCCAGTTTGTTTGTATTTGACCCCTGCTTTCTTTCCCACCAACAGGAAAAAAGCCTTTAGAACACCACCCACAAAGAGCCCTCTTTGTTGCTGTCACTCTCTCCCTCTCTCCCTCTCCAAATGGCAGTTTGTTTTCTTTTTCTTTTTTTTTTTTGACTAGCTTCTCCTTCCTTCTAAAGGATGGTTTAAATCCAGTGTAAGTTGTGGCAGCACACAGGCTGTGCTCCGCCAGCCAGTACTCTTGCTCAGTGACTCTGATACGCCAACAAGCTGCGAGACTGGGGGAGGGCGATAGGAGGGTCGACCCGCCTCCGCCCGGCTCCCATTGGCCGGGGGGGCTGCTCGTCGGTGCCTGCTCTCTGTACAGCTGCTTTGAATCTCGACTGCGCTGGTTGCTGTTGCTGCTCTCACTACAGCCCGCCACCCCTCTACATGCTGTCTGACATAACGAGAGTAAGATGAAGTGGCAGTAAAGGACATATATTCAACATGTTATAAAATGCACAACAGACCAGGCGGCCAGTTTCTAGTTTCGGGAAAATGAATATGCATGCTTTCTAACTCTCCAGCTCGTTTTGGCTGTACATACTTCCAGTGCACTATTACTATTGAGTCATCCACTTAATAGCTGTAATCTATAAGCACATTTGCCAAAACGTCAGTCTGCACATCACCAGACTTTAACAAGGACACACGGTTTGATCAGTGTTCTTCTCTTGGCCAGTGTGACAGCTGTTATAGGTGTTTTTTTCCTTTCCCTTTTCCTTTTAAGCTGCATGGGCACTGCTGTCCTGCATGATGGAAGTCTTCCATAATGTGGATAAACCATCAGAATGCTCTCTGTGTGAAATGCTTCATTTCCTAGACACACAGGTCCAAAACAAACACAACAGGAGTCTCTAGGTCTTTGTTTAGGATCTGTACCTAATAGTTTGTGCATAATGTAAACAAGTGGGAATTGAGTGTGAGACTGTGACTTTCTTTCCAACCATTTTTTGTTCGCCTTGTTTGAACCAGAAGTGTAAATGGGAAACCTCTCTCTCTCTCTCTCTCTCTCTCTCTCTCTCTCTCTCTCTCTCTCTCTCTCTCTCTCTCTCTCTCTCTCTCTCTCTCTCTCTCTCTACTCTCTCCTCTCTCCTCTCCTCTCTCTCTCTCTCTCTCTCTCTCTCTCTCTCTCTCTCTCTCTCTCTCTCTCTCTCATCTCTCTCTCTCTCAAACCCGTGATCAATGTCCCTTCCGGTTCTATTGCAATCAAAAGGAAACCCTCTTGTGGAACAGCCAGGGTTTTTTGTTTTAATGTGATTTTAATGATGGTATCACATTGCTCACGCTCCGAGTGTGTCCACGCCTGCCGCGAATGCCTGCTGCTGACCATCAGATGAAACAGAACACTCGCTGAGGAAACTCCGTATCAGAGAGTCACTCGTATTGCCATCTACACTCCTCGTCGTTCGGTGGACACTCTCATCCACAGCCACTTACAGTTGGATTCAGATACTGGTCATTAAGGAGCAGGTCGGGTTCAGGCATCTTGGTCAAGGACGCCTACAGGGGCTGCAGAGATTTTGGTCAAAGGAGCCCATAACTATTCGGCTGGGAGTTGATTCGTTGAGCACCCTATTGACTCCACCACCTAAACTCTGTTGTGTGCACAAGCACCAAATATAACTAGTATGCAAGTAGGACACTTCACATTAAACATTTGTACTCTCTGATACAAACAATGAATAAATAAGAGCACTGAGGCAAAACAAACAAATCCAAAACCATAATAGCACTGAAGCACATCTATGAAACTTTGAACACAAAAAAAAAACTAAAGAGATTTCACTTGGATCAAGCAGCACTTGAGGGAATTTTTGTAAGCTGCATGCAGGCTTAAGAGTATAATTACATGCAAAATGGCTTGGATATAAGAATAACCGGTGAAAGCTTTGTTTTGGGGGCAGAGCGATTTGTTTGCCTGCTTGCACATTGTGACATTTCAGGTTAACAGTGATAATTGGATGTGTATCCTCCAAAAGGTTGTTTATTTGAAAGTTTTTTTTTTTTTTTAAATGAGAGTGAGAAAAAACGACTTCTAACATTTAAAACTGTAGGGACAAAAAAAAAAAAAAAAAATGAAACAAATGAATAGAACACTTCAATATCTTCACAGTATACTAAAAGCATGGCAGCCTTTGTGCCAGAAAAAAAAAAAAAAAAACCTCAAAACAAGCCCGGTGAATGCTGCGCTCTCCTCAATGCGCTGTCCTTACCTGAGTGGAACTGTGATTAATGCTATTAGCTTGCGAGCTAGCCCCTGCGTTTAACTTGGCGAGACATGCTCCTGTTTAAAAAGGGTTGATTCCCACGACCTACATGCTCACTGCGCTCGTCGATGGATTGATTTTGCCTGTTGCTCCATGACATCAAAGACTCATTTGCCACGTGCATCGTTCCCTCGGCGTCCCCGCGTTACATCGAAACGAGTGACTTTTCGTGACTCATCAAAGTCTAATTTCACTCCATGTGTGATTTTACATTGCTGGGATGTTATGATGTGATGCTGAATTTTACACTGAAAGTCACGGTAATGTCACGACAAAACTAAAAACTAACTAAAACCTTGATTTAAGAAAACACCCAGAAATACCACGTGTTTTGTCTTCACAGGCTTCTTTTTTTTCAGGTTTTGTGGAGTAGCCTACTGTACAGCTGTTATGCCAAGCTACGCCTATGTGTTATGCTAAGCAGAGCAGACAAATGAGGTCCAAACGAGAACAACCCTGACAAAGTCACAGTGTGACAAGCCATAATTGGCCGAAGGAAGTGTTCCGGTGCAGTGGCTCCGGTCTGTTAGTATACACAAAACACGTGTGTCTGAAAGGGCCCAAAATCAGATCCTGGTGTTGTTGGGAGTATCTTTTAAACATCTCAGTTGGAGATAATGAGTGCGTCGTGTATTAGCCTGCGCTTCCTCTCTCGTGTGTGTTTTTCGAAAATAAGACCGCGACACTTGGTTTTCCCTTTGATTTCAAAAGAAACACGCACGTGCTCATCTGATATCGGACAGGCATGTTGCATCATTTCACGTGACACGTTGACCTCCTCTCGCACCCGGAAATATTCGACTTAAAAACAGGAATGAGGTGAAAGTCGGGGAAATCTTGGTGCTTGTTTTGGCGTCGATGTATTTACACAGAAAATGCCCCTGGTGATTGTGTAAAAGAATCCAATTAACCTTCTGTATTGGATGTTTAAGTACACAATAGTTCCAAGAGTGTCTCTAATATTTGAGACAAAACAAAGGTAATTAACAGGGGGGGGGGGGGGGGCAGTGCCTTTATTTACCATCCCACCTCAGAAAGCTGGACTGCCCGACGGGAATACTAACAAAGATTTAATTTCACTAAGCCTGATAAGTACAAGCCATTATCCGCAGGCCCAATGTTGTTGTTGTAAAAGTCATTTCCAGGACATGCTTATTCCCCTCCCTTCCTTCCCACACTGGCCATTACTTTCAGGTTCTTTCACACTGAGTAGGTGCTAAGTCCTTGGTAGAAATGGGTCCATTCACTAAAAGTAAAAGCATCACCTGGCATGTTTGAGGAAAAAACCCCCCAACAAAAACGGGTGAATTAGCAATAAGTGCCATTACCGAGACAGCCAGAGGCATGATGCGGGCGTCTGTGCAGGGGTCTCCTCCAGCTTGGCTGTCCTCGTGGCACCTCCTTCGTGACGTGTCGCTAGCAGATGCCCCCTGGGGATTAACCCCTTCCCTCTGGGTCCTCCTGATGAGCCCACGAGGAGCAGTGGTCGTTTCTGTGTGCCGTTTCATTCCTTTTGACGTTAGCAAAAATGGGATCTTAGAATGCTAAATAGCCCATCATGAAGGTGTGTGCTACACAGGTGCACTGCAGTCCATCGGGTTACTAAGCAACCGTGACACACGACGAACCGCAAGGCGACAAGTCTTTTGGAACTTTAAAAGTCTAAATTAATTCATGAAGGATTTGCGGCTTGCGTTGCCTCACTTTGGCAATTTGAAAAGGAAACCTTACAAAGTTCAGTTAGTTGTAAACCAACCAAGGGAAGAGGATTCAAATGAGCATTCAAGGCAAAGCCAACGTCTCTGCGTGACGCACATTAGCCCAATTTAAGGACCTCCCCACACACACACACACACACACACACACACACACACACACACACTGCCCCCCCCCCCCCCACCCCCCCCACCCGCAGTACCTTCGTCATCTTCATCTAGACTCCCTCCGAATGATGAAGGGAGCAAAGGAGCAGGAGGAGGCAGAGCGAGGGGGATGACTCACCTGATGTGCGTGCGACCCGCCGCTGACAGGCGCAACGGCGTGCTCATGACACGTGCGCTCCAGGTTTAGTCACTGTGGGGCCGGCAACGGGGTTGAGGAAGACACCTGAGCTGTTCATGGCGCTCCAGAGAGTGCAAATGAGGTTCAATGAGCAATAACTTCACATGTACCAACAAAAAAAAATGACTCAACGCAACTACACGTCTTGCTCTGTCTAGGGTTGGATTTTTATAATATCCTGCAGGTGCAACATTAGTTGTTGCACCTGCAGGATGTTATAAAAATCCATAAATGTTGTACATTTTTATTGCGTCAATTTTGATTATAGTCAGACTAACTAATTGTTGAATTAAAGCATCCACTAAAGTAAATGCACCGTGCACTTAAAGGTGTGTTTTGATGGAAAGGTGTGTGCTTTATTTTACAGTCAGGGCATTTAGCGGACATTTAGCTGTCCAAAGCGACTTTACAAAGGGTTCGGTGACTTCCTTCGAGGACACTTTGACAGTTGGAGGTGGGAATTGAACCGCCGACGACGACGACTCTGGTTGCCGGACGACCTGCTCTATCCACTGAGCTACCCCCGCCCCGCGGTGGGAAGTAGCTGGAATGGCTGCCTTACTTGATGAATGAACAAACGTAATTCCCCATGACTTCTCTTCCAACAGCGTGAGGCCAGGTCGCATGTCTAAAATCCACAATGAATGAACAATGCGGGACCCTGTTGTCACGACGGCTTCTGCTCATCTGCATTTTCTCTTCGTCTTTCGTAGGATAACTGTTTGTTGAAGATGTCGGTGTACATGTGCTCCCTATAGTGCCTTGTATGAATAACAAGCAGTCTCAAGCAGTCTTGTAATTGCACACGTATCTAAGACTCTGAAAAAAAAAGAACCTCATACAACATACAGTGACCTACTTTTGGTTGACGATATGCGAGAGAGATAACGATGGAAATTTCTATTGTAAAAAAAAAAAAAGTCTTTCATCCACTTTTACTTACTGTGCACATCAATGGCGAGGTGAGTGACATTCGAAAACCATGGGCACATGTGGAATGGAACAGCCTTTGAAATAAATACAGTCTGCATTGTATTTATAATGACATGCTCCAGGAATATTGAAGGTTAACATTCTTTCATATTGAAATCAACGGTAGGAGAGCATATGCAGTGCACACAGAGACCTTATGATAGTCAATAGCCAACCAAAATACGGTAATTAGGAGTGAACCATTAAGGTTTTAGATTGTACTATTTCAGTTCAATGCTAGCTACCTGCAAATCTGCACGCACTTTAGAGTGTGTGCACTCTAAATCTGTGTATTTCATTTGATGTTGGGAAGCTATTCTGGTGGAAAAGACAAAGAGACAGATGGTGTGACAATGGATTTTCCTCCACGGCATCCTTTGAAGGCCTGGATCTCTGTAATTAAGTGATACAGGCAGCACACTGGACTGGTTAGATCCCTGTCTCAAATCACATGATAACGACGGCAAACCCCCGGTCAGGCATTGAGACGCCATGACCCTGATGCGATGCCATATGTTTTATGTTTACTACAACAGCGTTTTCACACACGTTAAAATGATTCCATTGAGTTCAACGATGACATCTGTGACCACAATTTGATTTTCACTCTTCGGCGCTCTAATGCAATATGAAAACACAAGAACTATAGTTAGACTTTTTTTGCCCTGTCATGTCATTAACAAGCCCAGATGGGCAAGGCACTAACCCAACCACCCACGGAACACATTTGTTTTGACTTCTAGTGACATTATCATAAAAGGAATGGTATTGTCTTGTTAATTCAACAATGTCCGACCGTTGACAGTCGACAAGCCAAAATGCAGAAAATGAGATGTCGGCTGCAGGCTTTGGAGGCCCCTTACAGCCAAATGATTGAGCGGGAAGATGGGTTAAGGGGAATGAGAACAACAGAGTTAACAATAGAAGCAGTGACAGACACACACGCCAAGAGAAACAAACAGTACTGCCTACAGAGGCAGAAACATAAAAATGGAAGAGGAAAAAAAGGAACAGATGCAGTGGGGGGAGGGTGAGAGTGAGAGAGTGATAGAGAGAGAAAAGACTACTTTGCACCTGTCAGTATGAATTATGAAACCATTTCAGGGGAGTTTAGGGAAAACCTAAGATATGAAAGTCTCATCCGCAGAACAGATAATTTCAAATTGGGGAAAAGTTTCTTTGATCGATAGTTGAACATTTAGCTCTCTGAGACAGGTGAAGAGATAAGCCGTCAGCCGTGGAGAAGCCAAAAACAATAATGATATGCATTATGTACACTGGCAACAAATATCAAGTCACTTCAAACAAAAGCTCAAAAAACAGCTGCAAATGTTTTGCATATTTTATTTTTTTTACATTGAAAGGATATTCCTGCAGCCAACAAGGAGGAAGAGAGACGTTCTGATCTTTGTGGTCTAAGGCAGCGAAATCTAGGATACACTTCCAACCATAATACTCTTACTGTCAAAAATGTAATTTAATGAATAATTGCCTGAGTCAAAATAAAAGACTGCCCTTAATGGCGCGATCCACAGTGCAAAACTGTGGCTGAACACTGGCTGTCAGGTTGATGAGATAATTGCAAACTCAGTCGCAAATTGACGAAGGTTGGAAGTGTCAGCGACAGTGAAAGAGAGACTCTCCAGGAAGCCTCGGTCTCTCTCTTTCCTCTTACGCATTTTTTTTTAAATACGTTTCTGTGGAAAATGTACAAAATAGTTAAGGGTTGAATCTCACTGGTTACTTGGTGTGGTACTTTTTGAGGGCCACGGTTGATATTGTCCATCAGAATGGTCCCTGGATCCCCATCAACTTAAATGAATTACTTTAAATAAGTAGTCCAATTAAGAGCCAAATACAAAAAGTACCCAACTATATATTTCCTATATTTATAACTATATCAATATGTCATGGTTAATAGGTAGTGTGCATATATAATGGACACATTTGACATGCAGACCGTGGTTTGCTGTGTATACTGTACATGCAAGAGACGGCCAAACTGCAAACTGGCAGATAAAAAAAAGTTATTTCCCCTTGGTATGAGAAATTTGAGAATTCAATACAGACTGAAATTGTTGACGGTGACTTGCCCTTTAAAAGTCATCCTTCAAACGAAGAAGAGGAAAGTTTTGCTTGAAAGTGAAGTACACAGTGCTAGAACATAGTGCATACACAGTGCTAGAAGTACACAGTGAAGGAGAAAACATCCAGACCTGTTGGTTGTGTGCAGGGTGTGTCTGGCCTGCCTTTGTCCATTGATTACAGTTGAAAATTGTCATCGGCATTGTAAATGCACGGTGTAGATGATCATGTCTTAATTGGCATTGCATTCGCATCCTTCCTCGACCTGATTATGGACTAAACCGCACACCTCAGGACTGACTGTTGTTTAAACCTTGTAATTTATTTATTTTTTCCATCACCTCAGGAACCCTGCACATTGGCACATTTATATTTATACTTTAGTCATATCTATCAAACGCACAGGTCACCTACAAACGGACGGTCACATGTATATAGTATGTTGTTCTTATTCCAATAGTTTTTTTTATTAAAATTGTATTTCAAATTGGTAAATCTATCGTATATATACTCTTGTTTTTCGCACTTCTTTCCCACTGTACTGCTGGTCACTGTGAATTTCTCCTAAGGGGGATTAATAAAGGACTATCTTACTATCTTATCTTATCGTTACCTTAGATTGAGCCCTTTATATCTTCATAGGGAACTGGTCCTCTTCCACAGAGCGCCGCCATGTCGCACCGCCATGTTTCTACCGTAGCCCAGAGAGGACAAACCACACTGAAGACGACGTGGTTTTAATGTTTCATCATAATGGCGATATTACTTGTAAGATACGGCCTACAGTTTGGCAGAATAACTAACTACATATGATTTAACACACTCAAGGAACCTCATCACTTGAAACCTGGCTGTTCTATGCCGTCGTAAACGATGACATCATCTCAGAAGTACCCACTTGGCCACCAGGGCCCGCGACCACACAGCGTTTTAGTCTGAACGCCAGTGCCTTGTTTCAGTTGTTCCCAATGACGAGAGAGAGAGAGAGAGAGAGAGAGAGAGAGAGAGAGAGAGAGAGAGAGAGAGAGAGAGTGTATGAGGCCGCATGCTGCCACCTCGACATAAAATCCTGTGCCCGTTGCCTTTTTTCAAACCAATCAAAAGACTACAATCACCCCCCCCCCCGCCATTAGCCAACGTGAAGTGGCATTTCCACCTACCTCTTTGTGTGTCTTTGTGTTGCTTGGGAATCGTTCCCCGGCTCTACCTCGATTTATATTCCTGCAGCCGTCGCCAACAACCGTTTGGTGTATCGCCATGGTGCGCAAAGCAGTCTTTAACTAATTTGGTGCATTTTTTGCCTCATCGCCATGGAGGCGGCGGGATCCACCGAGGCATTCCTTATTCCTCTCCAGCGTGGTTACCGCCACACTGAGCGGCTTCATGAACAACAGAGTTTTGACTAGCCTTACCCGGGGTGTGTACTGGTGGTGTGCCGTCAAAAGACTGGAATCACCTTGTGGTGTGTGTGTGTGTGTGTGTGTGTGTGTGTTTGTGTGTAATTGGACCACAGTTGCCCCAAGTGAGGGACCCGATCTAACACTTTTTCCACGGTGTTGAGGACGTGTGTATGCCCTTCGAGGGGGGGGGGGGGGGGGGGGTTGGGATGGCGCTGTGATCGGGTCACACGATGTGACAATCCGGTGTCATGGGATGAGATGGGCTCGGTGCCTGCTCTGCTTTGGTGTGCCTGAACCATGGTTGTCTTGGCAACTCATTCGTGCATAATCATATTGTTTTCCTTAACTCATCACCCCTTAAGTCCCATTTTTTGGATCATCTTCGTAAAACACGGCTCTTCGTCTCCTCACACCAAGTGAAACCAGACGAACAGGTACCGATACCGGTCACAGTATTATTTTCGTTCGCCATGGGGGCACCATTATTCACCTCGCCTCTTTGAGTCAGAGTGACGTACCACAAGAATACCACAAGAATGCCGTGGGTATATTTTAAAATTTGAGATATATATTTTTTTTGTCCTCATTAATCCTTTTGCTCAAATTATTCACCATCCTAATCCCTGCAATAAGCTTCATAACAGACAAGAGTGATCCCTTCTCAGATGACTTTTTTGTGGAGCTCCGTGACCGGCCTTGCCACTGCACAGATGGCCGAGGTCATGCCGGACGCTTGCACCCTAAGGACCGAGGAGTGTCATCATTATTACCCCACCCGCGAGCAGGATGAGCGGGGGTATAGAGGGGAAGGGGGGGGGGGGGTTAAGACACGATACGACAAGAATTACAACGACCACAACAAGGACCAAGGTCTTTCGAGGTGATCCTCCTTGTGGCAGGCGTCCGACGTCCGACTCCATCATTTCGCGGTGCCCGTGTGTGTGACTTTGAAGGAGCCTGGCGCAAACACCACACATTTAACCACACCGTGGCGTTCGGAGAACAGTGCTTGATGAATGGTATCTGACAGAGGACTTTGAATAGCCTGTCATTCTTCCATTAATATATATATATATTATTATTAAAAAAAAATTATATACTTTTTTCCCCCCGTATGTCTGGTATGAGGCTGCCTCTTTAACAGTGTTTCGGGAAGAAAAGAAAGTGCTGGAAATAGGCTGGGATTGTTTACCGACAGGGATACGAGCCACACTGTTGGGTATAGCGGCAACGCTTCGTCTCTGCCGTCTCCATTCAAACTCTCCACAGACACATTAGAGGCAGACCATTCCTCTCGACCGCAAAGGGCCGTTTACCTGGCAGGGTTAACTCGGATGAGAATCCTTTTTTTTTCTTTTTTTTTTTTTCCCTTTGGTTACCGGGCCGGTGAGGTTATTAACCGCTTTCTGCTGGCGATGCACAGTGTTGGCACGGACTTCATTCTTCATTTCGCCAGAAAATAAGAAAATGGGACCAAGGAATAAAGGAAGAAAAGGTGTAATTTGAGACTGAAGCAAAGGAAAGGGAGGCATGGAGAGATGAAGGTTTTTCTCCACCGCATGCCACATATCAAATACCGCCACGCTAATGGGAACTTCTCAGAGCAAAGGGGTAGATGAACAGCTAGCATGGGCCGGCAGAGGTTCCTGTGGATTTCCTGGGATTTCTTGAGAGCTACTCCACCTGGATATTGTGCTTACCAGATGCGGGGTCAAAAATGTGGTTATACGCGAGACCAATGCTAATTGTTTTTGTTGAGAGATACATTGCCGGTGGTATTCAACGCAGCCTTATCAAAAGATGAAAGAGATTGACCCTGAATTCAAAAGTGAAATACATTGTCAGAAGAATATCTATGAATCTTCAATTTAAGGGCAAATGTACATTTTGCTCTTGTAAGCCCTGGTGAATATTTTTATCAAGATCAATGTCATGTTATGCCCACCCTTGGTCATTTCAAGAATCCCAGAGCTAGGTGCATTACACAAACAATATTTTACTTTTTATCAAGGCAGGTAACATATTCGGTAACTTTTGAAAGTCAAAGCATAATAATAACATTTATCCACATTATAGTGGCTAGTGGCTTGAATAAATATGGGATGACTTCGAGACAGCTTGTCAAAATTGATGGCTCGCTCTATATTATCCTTCTTATTACAAAGCTACTTGTGAATTTGAAACAAAAAAATGCATTTGATTAACAAAAATGTATATTGCTGTTTTGTGAAAAAAAATATTGTCGGATTGTTGGATTCTACGGTTGGAATTGTGTCCATCGCAACGGTCTGTTATTCGTAGCAGGGGCCTGGTTATTAATCCAAATAAAGCATTCAACAACACAGTGCAATAAAGTCAATTTAATGTCTCTTTAGTATTGCTATCCAACTCAGTAACTGAGTAATCCATTACATTTGGCCATGAGGATATGTGAAACATTCATTCGACACTGGAGTTAAAACGCTGCTCATCTTTGATACCAGGGTTAACATAAAACATAAAAATCTTCACGCAAGATGCTATGCTCCTTTTGCCAGTCATCCACAAAACAAATACAATTCATCACCACTGCATTCCCCTTTAGGAGGTTGACGGTTACATTGGTAATGCTGTTCGTTGACAAGTAAAAAAAGAAAAAACGTCAGACACACTTAGTCTTTCGATGTAGCGTTTAAACCAGTGCAGCATGTAATTGAATTTGCCTCCTCAGTGTTGAAATTGGGACTAATCCCCATGTTGAACATAAGCATAGGCACTGAAGGGGTCCCTATTTGATGAAGTGCCTTTGAGGGGTGTGGGGGGGGGGGGGTCTCTAGTCAGTGGACAGTGATGCGAAAATCAGCTGTCATTAATATGGATGCACAAGGATTGACTGGCGATGCGAGTAATTGTGCAGAGGTATCGAAGAGGACCAGCAGGCAGAATACTATAGTGGCAGAGAGGGAATTGTTCTTGTATGGAAAGTCTGGCCCTTTTTTTCGGTGTCTACAATAATACTAGTCTTTATATGCATAATATGCACGTTTTCTTTTAAACAGAATCCATTGATTCAGTGACAGGGTATCTTGTGTCTGGTTGGTCTGTAAACATACATTAATTAAGCATCGTACAAATAACATGTTCGCACCCTTGTATTGGAAGAGTCAAACATGTTTAACTCTTCCCATCTGGAATTAAATGTAAAAATACATTCAACTGCAGGGTATAATTGTCTACTGCCAGAATCCCTCTGTGTGTCTTTACATGTTTGTATTTTTAGTTAATTGCCTCCGCAGTGAATGATAACGATATTTGTATAAATAAAATAAAGACATACTCACTCACTTTGACTGCCTGATTACTAAAGCCGCTTCGTTATGCTGTCCGTCGACCTCTCGTCAGATCGACAAGGGCTTTGACACTCGTAACACACACCACCCAAGCTAGCCGCTACAGGCTTCAAAGGAAGGAACGGGATAGGAAACCTGCAAATGAACGTATATATATATACACAGCACTCTTATTACGAATCTGCGGGCGGTGTTATCTCTGTGCTTGAGCCCGCAACGCGATGTGTGGCTGGGGGGGGGGGGGGGGGGGGGGGGGAGAGCGCAACAAGCAGACTCAATAGAGCCTTTTCACAGAGGTGTCGTCCTGTGATAAAACACAGGTGTCGCTCATAAGACCACTTATGGGTCTGGTCCTTTTCATGCATTAGTGCATGGGTGTGACCTGACTGCCCCATAAGCACCTTCCTTTTGTGTCGTTGACATAATGTTTGCCAGCCCATTTCGTCACTCTTAATTCCGTTCACCTGGGAGCCACGCATTTGAGTATTGCCACGGGTTTTCTTCCGCAGTTTGTCAGTTCCTTGTTTGTTGCAAGTTTGATTCCGCCTGCCTTGCTCCTGTGAACGACGGAGACTTGGCGAGTTGGATCTCTACGTATTTAGGTTCACCTTCCAACGCAAATGGCCAGAGCTGGTATATATAGACAGGTTAAGAGGCAGGCTGGTATCAGACAGACAGGTTAAGAGGCAGGCTGGTAGCAAACAGACAGGTTAAGAGACAGGCTGGTAGCAGACACAGACAGGTTAAGAGACAGGCTGGTAGCAGACACAGACAGGTTAAGAGACAGGCTGTTAGCAGACACAGACAGGTTAAGAGACAGGCTGGTAGCAGACAGACAGGTTAAGAGACAGGCTGGTAGCAGACAGACAGGTTAAGAGACAGGCTGGTAGCAGACAGACAGGTTAAGAGAGAGGCTGGTAGCAGACAGACAGGTTAAGAGACAGGCTGGTAGCAGACAGACAGGTTAAGAGAGAGGCTGGTAGCAGACAGACAGGTTAAGAGACAGGCTGGTAGCAGACAGACAGGTTAAGAGACAGGCTGGTAGCAGACAGACAGGTTAAGGGACAGGCTGGTAGCAGACACAGAGAGGTTAAGAGGCGTATGTTGGATGTGTACCCATGGTACTCAAGGGGACATTCAAACCCATTCAATAACAATTACTGTTAATATCTAAACAAAATGCTTCCCAAGTAATGTGTCTATTTGAGAAGACAAAACACCTCTTTGACAACTCTTCGGTTGGTCGTCAAAGTGCTGCTCACTCGTCGAAACACAGGCCCGACTGAAACCAACAATTGCACGTTCAAAAGGATCAATTGAAGCAGGCCTCACAAGCGTGTGCGCAGTGAGAGGTATAGGAATAAGTATAGGGGAGAAAGTATAGGAATAAAGCACAGGAGGTGGGAGGTGGGAGATGGTTGCGTCTTGCTAGTTTACCGGCAACAGAACAAGGCTTGTTGAGAAATGGAACCGAACGGAGGAGGGCACAATAGGGAGGGGGAGGAGAGGGGAAGGGAGGGGAGGGGAGGGGAGGGGATGGGAGGGGAGGGGAGGAGAGGGGAGGACCCATCTCCGCCCCCTTTCATGACTGTGACACAGTGCACCTGGAGTGCACCCACTGTCACATTAAAAAAGGCAAATGAGTAAACACAAATTAGGGAAACTAAACGATATTGATTTGACAGCTTGTGCTCGAATGTCGGCAACATTTAATTAGGAATTGCCCTTGCGTGTTAACATACATACTCATATTTATTGACTGAAGTGCGCGCAGTCGATAAGACTCCCATGTGCCAAAGTGTGATGTTATTGAGATGTTAACTGTGAATTAATTACAGGTATCTCGTGAAGGCTCCTTTGTCTCTCGTGTGCCATATCAACCGTCAGCTTTTGTTTTTTTTGTAAACGTACAGTATTTTTCATTGGTTATCTCTCATAGTTTTTTCTAGTCGTACGTTCACTGGAAGCCACTCCCTTTACTTACTGAGCACACGTGATTGGAGGCATACAGGCGTGATGACGTCATCGACAAACATTGACTCCGGGACAAAGACGCTGCAGGCGGGAGGGTTATCTTAATTGAGTCTCACCATCAGGAACAGCCAAACCGAAAAGTCCAGCTCCCCAGAATAGCACAGCAACACACACACACGCACACACACACACACAGCGCGTAAACACACCAATAAGATCTGTTTTGCTTTGAAGAGGGGAAATAATGACCACTCCGACCCATCAAGATAAACAAAAGCCTTCAAACCCAATTAGGGCCGGCTGTTGTCATAAATGAAAGGCACTCGATGTAATGGTTTGTTAATAATACACAACCGCCAGGGCTGCTACAACAATTGTCTAATTAGGGGAGGCAGTTTGGGATGTGACCCATTTGTATATAAATAAAAATAAATAAAAGAAAACGAGAGAAAAACAAATAAATAAATAAATAAATAAATAAATAAAACCCCTCTGCAATCACCTTGCCCATCATTTCAATCCGCCGGTGGGCCTGAGAGGGGGGGGGGGGGGGGGGGGGGCTTGAGAGGGTCGCCACGGCGACACGCGAGCGCGGGGAGGAGGACGCCACGGTGGACAGACGGACCGCGGGACCTGAGGCGCTCGCTGGCGTCAGGGGGGCGAACAGCATGCCGGGCGGGGGGGGCGGGGGGGGGGGGGGGGGGTTCGGTCACGTGGAACAAAACACTTCACAGAAGAGACGACCGGCCTTTGGCTTGGGTGGATATGATCTGCGTGTGATTACTGAGGGGCCCCGGCGCCATGACAGGCGGCAGCGTCGGGGTGGGGGGGGGGGGGGGGGGGTCTGTGGGCCAGCAGGTCCTCCGACGCCAGGGCACGTCCTGGGGGGAAGGGGGGATGGGGGGGGGGGGGGGGTACGGCCGGGGGGATGCCACCTGCAGAATCTACTTTGGGTTTTTGATTTACTACGGGAAAGTAATTATGGGAGATCAAACATGGTAATTGCGTATTTTAATAGAGAAATAAGAAGCCAAATATGATGTGATTGAACCAGATATGGCTCGATAACTCGTGTGTGTGTGTGTGTGTGTGTGTGTGTGAGAGGGGTGTATCCGCCCCCCCCTCCGCCCAGTCGAGTCGTGTCTTAAAACTAAACCAAAGACCCCAGTGAGTCTCGTCTGGGGCGAGGGAGATAAATCAATCGACGTTCTCAAACACGGCGACCGTGTTTGCCTTGCATTTCAATTTACAAGGACTCAGAAATGACGAAGGCGAAGACACAAATCTAAACCGATCATTTCCCTTTAATATGATTCATTCGCCGGCGGGCTGACGGCCCCCTCCATGCCGGGGGTCCCGCGGAGAAAAAAAAAAAAAACAGGAACCGGGGGCGGGGGGGGGGGGGGGACCAAAGTGATGACATCACGCGTAAGGTTGGATTACAGCGTGTTATTTAAGGCTGTGCTAACCACCTTGGCTAACCCTCAGTGATCTGTAAAGTCCATCAACATGCCAGGCTTTGCGTCCCCCGACGGTAATGGAATCCGCCAACATTGTTTACCGCCCTGTCAAAGTTAAGGTTTCGCTCGGCCTCGCGGCTTCTGAAAAAGGAGGAAGGCGCTCGCTGACGAATTTGCTTTGAGGTCAGAGTAAATTGATGTTCCACAGGTGCGCTTTGCTCTTTGGCTGGGATGTTTTGTTGCCGTCCGGCGTCGTCTTGAAGTTAAAACGCTGTGATCAGAAAACGTGATTTGGGGGGGGGGGGGGGATTCATAATGGCCCTTTCATCTCTCTCTCTCTCTCTCTCTCTCTCTCTCTCTCTCTCTCTCTCTCTCTCTCTCTCTCTCCTCTCTCTCTCTCTCTCTCTCTCTCTCTCTCTCTCTCTCCTCTCTCTCTCTCTCTCTCTCTCTCTCTCTCTCTCTCTCTCTCTCTCTCCTCTCTCTCTCTCTCTCTCTCTCTTCTCTCATGTGAGGAAGGAAGGGGGGGGAAAGCCAGTTGTGTAATTAAAAAAGATGAACAGCGAAATGAAAGGAGGGATTCAAAGAGCATTGAGGACAGGGCGAGGTGTTATGAGACATACCTGACACATAATCGATCACATCAATTTGAATCACAGAAGAACACCGAATGGCGGGCGGGGAGGGGACACAGCCATTGCCGTCGACTGCCAAGACCCCCCCTACACCCCCATTCATCCACGCACACACACACACACGCACACACACGCAAACACTCACGCACACACACACACACACACACACGCACACACACACACAAACACTCACGCACGCACACACACACACACATGCACACGTGCAAACACATGCACACGCACATGCTTATGTTTTAGACTGAACATTTCTTTAAAAATATTTCGTCTTTATTCTATATTAATGAGTGCTTTCAACGTCTCACCCTTTTCCCTTTCATAAAAAATGTACAAACAACATTCGGCGCAGTGTTTGTTCAGTTAAAAGTTATTGGCCCGGTGTGCCGGGATGTGCAAGAACAATCGACATTTACAAGGTATCCCTTGAAGCTCCACGCCGATCGCTTACTCCTGATTTGTTATCTTATTCATTATAAATATTCAGTAGCTCTGCTATTCTCGTCACAAATACGCTGCTTTTCCAGTCTTGTGTGTGTAGAAGGCCATGCGGGGGAACAGGTTAGCATGGTCCACATTAGGCGATGTATTATATCGTAAAATATATCAACATTGCCATTCAAATCAACATTCACTTTTAGGGCCCAAGTAACGTCATTAAATATTGACGACTTTTATCATTCATATTAGAGGATCATTTGACAGCGAGCAAATAATTTGGCCAGAGAGATTCAGGAGGAGACTCTTTATGAGACTGATGGTTCGGTTAAATGGTGTCTGAATGCTGTCAAAAAAAAAAAAGAAGAAGAAGACGCCAGGCAGGACAGGGGATGGGGAGCCCACTGCATTCTGGGTTATTTGTAATAAGTGGTGGAGGGAGGCTGGATCCAAATATGCTAGCATTACCTTGTAGCATACATTGCACCGTGTGCCTAGAAAATGTGGCTGGTCTTACGCAACAAGTCCTTTAGGGTTAGGGGTGAGGGTTTTCTTGAAAAGTTTACATCACGTAAACTTTGTGACATTTACCGTCACAATGGATGCTGAAAATGAAATGGCGCCCCAAGCCTGGTTCAGGCGAGAACCATAATCAGGGACACATAGGCCTTTAAATAAAAAAGGTGCCTTTCTAAGGTGGGCTGCTTGTGTTCAAAATCACCCTAAAAAATATAAAAACAAATATAGTGTTATAGTGAATGAAACCTCATTGTTGATGAGATGTATCAGAATTGATTGACAGTTCGACAAAGTGATTTGGGCCCGTTAGTTTTGCACTGTTTCAGCCAATGTAGTCCATAGTTATATAAAGCATAGTCTACATAGATATGAGGCAAGCAGCCAGGGGACATTCAGTCCCAATAGTGCTAGAGACAGTGTCGGAATCAGCAAGCCATCCTGCCAGTTCTCCAAAAATATTTCAGTCTATAATTTTTTACGCTTCGGTGAAAAATAGAATATGTGTAATGTTCTGTGGCACACGGCGTCTACATAAAGTTTCATTTTGGTTGTGTGCCCTCTGACATTAATCCATGACAAGTAGAGATGATGGCACAAAGACAAAAGATAGTACCATGACAATCAGGAGATTTTTTTTCCGAGATTCGTGATCATGTCATTCATCCTGCTATTCGCAACCTGCTACAGCGCAGACCGTCGGGAGGAGAACTCTTTCTTTCGCGATTTTAGTCCTAAGAGTCCCAATAAGATTCTGAATAATGAAAGGATTCTAGCTGCGTAGAAAGGTTCAGTGAGCAGCCCTGATTTTCTCATCTGATACCAGGTTATCCCATACTTTTTGAAGCACGCTGGCGTTCAGACAGCCCCCCTGCAACCTGGCCACCTAAGGCTACATGTAACTCAAACCCAATTTGAGTTGGCTGACTTCATGTCAAATGTCTTAATTAACTATCCTGAGGTGTGGAATATTTATTAATATATATTGATGAAGTGAGGAAATGGAAAATGAGCAGAGTGTGTCTGCAGCTAAATAGGTCTGCTGGTTTTTGTTAGCCATGTGCATGTTTACTCTACTGGTTCAGATTGTGGGTATTTTCTTATTTGGTTCATTGTTTATGCATCTATTTCTGTTCACTTTCTGTAGTCAACAGTTTTTTGCGGTCTTGGCCAATCTCACCCACAGTATTTGTCAATATGCAAGATTTTGTTTTAATAGTATTAGGTCATTGTGAAAAATCACCTAACTCAACCTTTCAGTAGTCAAAATGTCCCTTATCGTTTCATCTCGTTGATATGACAAATGAAACATTAGTTTTAATTTTATGCCGTTTCATTTTTGTTGAAGCCTGATAACTCAATCAAGTCACACATTTGCACACACAAATAAGCATCAATGGATTTGAGTCCAATGGAGACAATGAAGAATCTGATTAGGTCGTGAAATAAATGTTTTGTACAGGCTTATCAAGTTGGATGGCTAAATATCTACTGAACTGACATTGTATGCTAATAACTGCATCACTTTGGGCTAACACATGAGGCTAGAAGCTTTGAAGCTAGCATGTCAAATATGTTAAGCATTAAGTTCCCTCCATGTCCATATTGTTTTAAATATTAAAGACTTAAATATTAAAGCCAGGTCCAGAGACCTTACAGGCTATTGCATTAATATAATATTTAGTTTAGTAATTAGTTATATTTATACATCCAGGAACAACAAAGGTAGTGGTTGCATTTAGTGTTGAAAGAATACATTTTTCATCAACTGATATTTGATGATGCGTGTATTTTTGTGGTATGGTTTTGCAAAATACAAAGGCCTGCTTCTATTTATTGTTCATGGAAAAGTCATAACCGTGTTAATAGGAAAACCTAGGCTCTACTGCCTTCTGTCTTTGTGCTAGTTTCTATTATGGAATTCGACATTACAGTGGCTATGTGTTTAGTACCGTCCCATTGTGGTACTAAACACTTCACTTCAAATGTTTTCTGGCACAAACCTGATTTCATGCCTTGTATTCATCAAATATGGATTTGACCTGCTTATTGCTGAGTATATTGAGTTGAAAGTGGTGAAGTTGTAAAAAAGAAACGATATCTACTGGAGGAAAAAACAAAACAGCCGTATTCGAGTAATCCAAACTCTTGGCATGACGCAAACTAAATCATTTCTGTGTATTTAATTATTTTTACAAAATTGCCAAATCAGTGATGTATTTAACAAAAAGCAAATCTTGTTGTTCGGTTTCCTTTTCTTCTGTTAATACGCTTTCACTGCAGCTGAGCAGCAACCAATTACAGAGACAAAGGGACAATGAGGGAATGGTATTTACTTCCTTGGGATGTTTCGGCAAAATCAAAGGAGCCATTCCTCCTTATTGTGCTTCACGTGCTACAGCAGAAGAGACAGAGAGAAACAGGGTACAATGGCGGAGAAAAGCTGCGATTTTACTCCTGCCAAGATTTTTTCCCCCTCTCGCTACAAATCAGCATTGTTAATAGATTTCTCACCCAGTGGTGTGCAGCTACATCCTGTCGCAGAAAACCTAATGCACCATGTCTGGGAGTCCCACTGGGATGACCCCACTCTCTGGCAAATTGCATTAGACTACATTATCCATGGTCTCTCTCTCTCTCTCTCTCTCTCTCTCTCTCTCTCTCTCTCTCTCTCTCTCTCTCTCTCTCTCTCTCTCTCTCTCTCTCTCTCTCTCTCTTCTCTCTCTCTCTCTCTCTCTCTCTCTCTCTCTCTCTCTCTCTCTCTCTCTCTCTTAGAGACCAACTATACTGATAATGAAGAGGAGAGCCTCTCAGATCTCATTCTGTGCTTGACAAGTAGTTTGAAGGTCGCCTATTTGGTCTGTAGGTCTGCGCCGCTACAGATGTTGACAATTAAATGTCAAACAACAGGTCACGAGGAAAGGAACGGGCGCCCCCCCGAATGAATGTCAATTCTAATGTTTGAAGCATCTTGTCTTGGAGTGTGTGAAAAAGATTCGAGTGGTACGGGCTGTGAATTTAAAGTTTATTTATACCCGAGTTCTGCCAATCCCCAATGACGTTTGGCTTCACACAGCACACCAGCCTCCTAAAAATCCCTCGTCATGCAGATTTCTACTCTTACAATATCAAAAGTTATTTCAAAAAGCAAAGCCCCGACTGGTTTACATTTTATTAAACAGGAACTAAATCGGCACAATTATCCTGCCTCATAATGTGTTTACCTAATGTATTATGCTAACCAGAACGATATCCACAGGACATAAGCTGAATATGCAGCCGAGCGACGGACCAAGTCTTAAAAGGGATTGACGTGCGAGAGGCAATCTCTCCGACGCAGTTATCTTGAGCGGAAAAAAATGTAAAAATATTTGACTAAACGGAAGTGGCTCCAGGGTGTCACCGCAGAATAAACACTTCACTAGTCTTTGGAAATGGATGACAATGTCCCACAAGCAAAAAAAGCAGATGGCTTCACATATTGCCTTACAGAAGGCAAAAAAAAAAAAAAAAAAACCCACTGTGAGACATTGCTTGGGGGATATTGATTTTAATTAATGTCCAAGATTATGGGAATGAGCCATAAAACAATAACATATTACTGTGTGTAATTGATCATTTACAGAAGCCCTCCACAGGTCCCTAGGGAATAATTAGTGTCTTTTTTGAGAATATTATTCATTCCACTGCTTGGCAAGCTAAATGCCATTCCTTTAGGACAAGAAGTTCCATTTAATGTAGGAGAAAAACAACCTGCCATATAAAGAGTTAGCCAGAAAACGGTATTCACAAGTCTTTTCGTGAGGTTTTCCCTGCACCTGCTAAGCATTACTACATTTCTGTCAAAACTCAACTTGTGATTGGCACGCGGCTTTCAGTGACTTATGCCGGTACTTGCCTCTTCATCGGCCCTTTCAAATATCAAGTGGAGACCTAACATTCTGGCATGGTCTCGATGAGTGAGCGTTAATAAAAGAGACCATTGGTACTTGGGAAGAAAGCTAAATCCAAGCAGAGGAGGGTACATTTTAAGTCTTCGTTGACATTTTGAAAGGCCTTATACTTGAGAAACGGGGGAATTTGTTGAGAATATGATGACGTAAAATTAGGAGGAAGTGGAATGTGAGCGTTAGTCATATTTCTGGGAAAGGCATATTCGATCTTCAGCAACTAAACAGGAGAAAGCTATACCTCTGCCATTTTCTGTATGTTATTTCATGAATACTTTTACTCACCTGGTCTATAGTTGGATTGTATTTTGTGTTTTTCGTTCTTTGAGTTGGTTTGACATTACCATATGGTTTTATTTGTTACTAGTGCTTGTTGGGGCAGCCGCGGCCTACTGGTTAGGGCTTTGGATTTGTAACCGGAGGGTGGCCGGTTCGAACCCTGACCAGTGTGCACGGCTGAAGTGCCCTTGAGCAAGGCACCTAACCCCTCACTGCTCCTCGAGCGCCGCTGTTGCAGGCAGCTCACTGCATCGGGTTTAAGTGTGTGCTTCACCTCACTGTGTGCTTCACCATCACTGTGTTCTGAGTGTGTCACTAATTCACGATTGGGTTAAATGCAGAAGACCAAATTTCCCTCATGGGATCAAATGAGTAATTCTTATTTCTTCTTCTTAAAGATAAAGCGTCACTAATTGTCTGACTGCCAACCAGCCTCAGACAGTAGGCTATATACAAGAATCAAGCAGTGAGCAATCATTCCTTCCTTGATCTCATCACTGACAACTCACCTTAACCATCCATTATATCATGCATATAGTATGCAATCAAGTGCTTTGCTTTACTTTATATCATTTGACAAGTATTTTCATGTATTTTACATTGTGACAACTCTGTCTCGCTATATCATAAAACTCAGATCTGAATCCATGTACAAGAATATACATTGAACTCATAAAGGTGCACTGAAAACATCTTGCAGTATATGAAAAATGGGATTTCAATGAAATAGATAGATGATTCCACATTTGTTTTAAATTGCTCCTCCATCACAGATTGTCTCAATATTTCTTTAAAACAGGTCCTCTGTCAACATGAACCCTT
Source organism: Urophycis tenuis (assembly GCA_036785325.1). Lineage (NCBI taxonomy): Eukaryota > Metazoa > Chordata > Actinopteri > Gadiformes > Phycidae > Urophycis > Urophycis tenuis. Next base: position 10,773,086 of record JAXIVH010000012.1, on the reverse strand, counting down.
ACACCTTCCCCTGTGAAAAATAAACTAGAATGTTATTTCCTGCAGACACTGTCCTTAACCCCAGCGTGCAATACACTCAGCCTTATTCATTTTAGGCCAGCACATTTTTACCTATTATTATCATATATTTTTTTTCATGCTGACACAACATGACACTTCATCACACAAAATAAATACTCATCCTTAATGCATTAGGATTCATTTGTTGGGGCTCCATAAGGATACGGATATTCAAAAACACACACAATAAAACACATATTTCTGGATGCTTGAGTGCATGCTTTTTTCCTTTGCAACCTTGCCGTAACGTCATGTTTTATGCATGCAACCTTGTCCCACATTGCATTCTCAGCTAGCCCGCTCTTTAAAAGGGAGGTTTAAATCTCAATGAGTCTCATCTGGTTAAATAAAGATCGTAATAAATTATCAGGCCTACTATGTCTACAACCAGTGATACAAGCGCATATCCATAATGCAGTGGAAGAGCACTATTCAGCAAATCCCTTTTTTCCAACGTACCGTTGTATTATGGAAACAGTTTGCCCTAAATGTGTTCTTCTTTCTACAAAAACCAGCAGATAACAGCTATGATGTGGACGCACGCTGCTCTGAACTCCCAGCACATAACCGTCCTCCGGCTGATATAACTAGACAGCACCGTTAAGGGCTGTTACAGAAGAGCGAGAGACGGCGAGCGAGAAAGAGACGGAGAGAGACATTGAGATGGAGAGGGAGAGAGAGAGAAAGATTGAGATGGAGAGAAAGAGATAGATGGAGAGAGATAGAGAGATGGATGGAGAGAGAGAGATGGAGAGAGCGAAAGATTGAGATGGAGAGAAAGATATATGGAGAGAGAGAGAGATGGAGAGAGCGAAAGAGATAGATGGAGAGAGAGAGAGAGATGGAGAGAGCGAAAGAGATAGATGGAGAGAGAGAGAGAGAGAGAGAGAGAGAGAGAGAGAGAGTCTGCTTCCCACAGACTCAGCTCACTCATGTAAACACGTTTCCGGTACGGAGGAAAAAATACGAAAAGTGCACCTGCCTGTGTATGCACGCCTCTAATCATCTGCCGTCCCAGATGAGGTATCAGGACACAGGCTCCACCATGGGGCTGCCGCCGCCACCACCACCACCACCGCTGCTGCTGCTTCAAACCTCCTCGCCAGCAAGACAGATCGCCGCCAGATCCAGAGGAGGGGAAGTCACACTGTTCGAGTTAAAACGTGGCCCCGTGAACCAATTCCCGAGAACACGTCGCGATTTTCATTTTTTAAAATAAGCTTTCACACAATTAGAGGGGGGGGAAGTGGTTCTTTTTTTTTTTTATACCCGCTTCCCGATGGCTATGACTAAGGCTGCATTGTTTATGCCCGACGGCTTTCCGTGCAACGCAGAAGAAGGCCCGGTCATGGTTTTGGATGGGTTTCTTTTATACGCCTGTGTAGCGTGACGGCATCAACTGCTTGTTTTCAGCCCTCTAGACTAGAGCTATTCGGTCGGTCTACTAAACAGAGTTTGCGCTGTGACGTGTGTGTGTGTGTGTGTGTGTGTACGTGCATCTGCACCAAAATGTGCATACATCACTGCTCGGGTTCGCATTTGTGCATTTTGTCAAGCAATCACTTTAAGACTTGCAAGGGGGATATGACAGAAAAAAAAAAAAGGGCCACTCTACAAAACGACAGGAAACGGCTATCAGGAGGTACGGACATATGCCGTTTCCAGGCATATTCAGCTGGGTATGAGTGATAAATCACCCCGGCTCAGGTGACTCTCTTGAGGCCGGCTACTGCACAGCACGGGTTCCCTGGTTGGCGGAGGACGAGTGCTCTGGAACACTCTCAGCAAATTGTGCTCCGGTGTTTGTTTTACACTTTGACTTCCTCCCCCCCCCCCACAGACACACACACACACACGGTTTATGAGATGATGTGTTTGTGAAAGTGGGGGGGCCCAGCTCAGGACTCATGGAGTCAGGAGTAGGAGGAGGGATAGGATGGACAGCCCGTGCTCCTCAGGAGGTAAAGAGGAGGAGGAGGAGGAGGAGGAGGAGGAAGAGGGGGAGGAGGGACAGCTCAAGCTTCTCAGAAAGTAAGGAGGAGGATGGACAGTTGGGAATGCTTAACTCCCTACCTGCTCAACTATCTCCCCCCCCCTCCCCCCACCTACTGCCATTTCCAGGCAGCAGAGACCAGCTCCCCCTTCTGGCTGATTCCGCATGTGACACGAAAACAAAAAAAAACGAGGGAAAAATATATGGGATGTTGGCTGTCAAGAAATGTTGTCCTCCATGACAGATAGTACTGGTCTGCGTCTTGTATTTAAAAGCCACACACACACGCACACGCACACACACACACACACACACCCCAAATCATTTTGATGTGTCGTCAACAGAAGTTAACGAGACAAGGGGGGACGTGACATCCACACTCACGGATACGGCACCATTAGCGCCTCGCGTGTTATCACCCAAGATTGTAGCTGGCGACAGCAGCGCTTTGCTCTGGCACCTTGCACTACATGCGAATACTTCCAGCTGCATGCCAATATAGCGCGACATGTCACGATCGGGGCTCGGAGAAGCAGGGAAATGAGCCTCATTGCACTGTGGATAGATTGGGTAGTTTTTTTAAAGGATGCATCAGATTAGATGTGTTTTTAAGCCTAAACTGACTGTCATGTCTGTGTGTGTGATGCTGTACCGTGCTGAATGGAGACGGGGCTTGACGTAAACGTGTTGTGGTGTTAAAGAAGGGGGATCTGGACCTAATTACAACTGTGATGTGTAAGGGTATGCATGTGCACGGCAGTGGATGCGGGAGGCGAGCGTGTGTGCGTGTGTGTGTGTAGGAAAATGTACTCAGCTTTGTATCGCTTCAGGTTGCCCATCCTTTCTTCACGCTGCCCTTAACGCCATCGATTGCACAGGTTCGACCAGCGGTCACGTCCATGGGCTTCAACTGACAACGTTGGTTCACAGCAGAGAGTAGACTCAGAGTGTTCACTGCATCATGGAAGCGACAAGCCCCCCCCCTCCTCCCCTAACAACCAGTGATCTTAATAGATGATGTCTTGCTGGGTACCACGTGGCAGTGTTTTTCTCTTTTTAGGTTCTTCTTTTATTTCCCCCGAGTAATTATGTTGGAGGAGCGGGGTCACACAATTACAGCGTTCACCATGCATTGTGCTTTTCTTTCTTCTAAAAAGCCTTTGCATCGGTCGTAATAGGAGGTTGGGGGAGCGCTCCACTGCGGCGAGGCTATAAAAGCAATGTTGAGATGCGGGTGAGACAAAGGAGGGAGCGAACATGAAATAACACTGATTTCTGGTGGCCACGGCCTCCTAAGTGTACCTGTCAGACGAGGTTGTGAGACAGATGGCTCAGGAGAAAGATGTGGCAAATATAAATTAATGAAGAGTAAGCGCAACCGCAAAACAAAAACAAAAAATCTTTGTCCTATAGCATTAACATTGGTGTGAACGAGTGTATGGTCTGGTTATATGATCGAAAGTCACCCAATTATTCCGTTCATACCATGACTCTCTACCGCCCTCTGGTGGTGCAATGCAAGTGCAACCGCCTTCAAAACGGCCACTAGTTCAAGTAGTTTTCATGCTTTGTTTAGAGTTCTGCTATTATTAAAGATAACCAGTTGTCCAATGGCAAACGCAATTTCCAGGATCTTTGCTCCCATCCCCGTGATATTGAGTCAGTGGTAGCCCACAGATGGTTGACAAAGAGCGGTCGATTTGGGACTCAGTTAAGATGAAATTACGAAAAGGTCACAGCTGTCCAAAGCACCAGCACTGAAGTGTGCTGTCCTGGTGTGATACATATAAATATATATAAAGGCATCAACAAAAAAACACATCTCCACAGCTAAAAACAATTTGAATTTGTCCAAGTACAAAATAATTACACTTTCAAAAAGACATTTGCTTGACCATTAAACAGGGCACAGGGATCCATTCATTAGTTGCACCCTGCGTCTCAATTATGCACACAAACCCAAAGGCAAAGTGTGGCCATTAACTCTGTTGGCAGTCCACTGTTATTTTCCACCATAGAGAGAAACACACTGCTGCATTGAAATGTACCAGCAAGGAACAGCCCAGTTTTGAGGATGAGGAAAAAAAAAAAAAAAAAGTATGAGATAGGTCGACATCTTTGCTGGCGTCGATTCTAGAGTGTTGAAATGCAGACTTTTTTTTGTACATTTATTTTTGGAAGTTTGCAACTTGTTGGCATGTTTTTAGGTTGATGTGTCTTTTAAGTGGGCGAAGCCCCGTGGTGATCTGATAGATCTTCACTGGCTATAAATTATATTTCTTGACATTTTTCTTTCCAAAACATTCTTGTTTTACGAGCGTGTCAAACATTTATCAACAATGGCCTTGATTCTTTTTTTTATGGTGAACATTAACACAAATGCTAATGGTACTTCTTTATTCATTAGGCATATGATATTCAGAGTTCAGAAAATAAATTAAAGATATACGTAACATGAGGCCATGTGAAGTATTACAAATAATAGAGAAATAGAGGTACAATGATACATGTTTTACACCCATATGACAAAAATATTACAGTAAGAGAAAAGTTCAGATCTAAGTCTACAGTTCAGTGTTGGTTTGGTCTGACCTGTGTGTTTCCTTAAATATGTATATGTGAATTGTTGACACATTTGCTCTTCATTGCAACTAACTTAATGACTTAATGACACAATTATTGAACTAATGGACAACTAAACAATAATTAAGGACAGGAAAGCTAATATACCGCAACGCCATCGGTTTGCTATCAATATAGTTGTCTTTAAAACACATAGTAGGGGTTGTCGACTACAGTATAACATTGACATATCGAATGTAATTTGATTTGATGATGGCTTGTGATTGACAAAGGTCCAAGCCGAATCAAAATTGCGTACCTCTTCCACAAAGCGTCTTGCCATGTCATTCTAAAAAAGGCTCTTTTGGGGGGGGGTTGGTTGTCCTCAATGCAATACAGAAAGACCAAAATGAAAAGCATGGATTGCTTCCCGACAACTTTTCACTACAGTACTCTCATCACATTGACTCGGTCCACGGGCGGCCTAAATATGACTAAACGGTGCGGTCTCCTTCAACTCATGGTACCCCTGGTGGTTAGGCTCTGTGAAGAGACAGAGAGGGCAGCAGTTAGGGCTGGGCAGTACCAGAAGAAGAAAAATAAAATCAATTGTGTTCCCCTATATGCTGTGCTGCTGTTTTCAGTGAGACTGTTTTAGAAAAACTGGCCTTTTGCTTTGATTAGGCAGCAGGGAATGAAAACAAAAACAACCAATTAGGGGCGACAACAACAAAAACAGATGCGCAAGGGAACGTTACTGTATTACCAGCCTGTGACGCAGGTTTAGTGACAGGTATGCCAGCTCTGCGCTGCATCAAAACACTACTTCATTGAATATTCAAGGTTGCCCGATAAGAAAGCTCTTCGCGACTCATTTTCCCTTTTTTTTACTGCCTGTGGTCGAGGGGCCTCACTTAATAAATTTCAGGACATCCCAAACGATGTAGACGAATATGGCCACCAGCAGAATGCGCTTGAGAGTGTAGATAAGAGTTACGGTACCCAGGGTCATATTCTCCTCCACCAGGGGCCTCTGCTCGCAGCAGTTGACCACCTTGCCCTGCGCCGCCCCCAGCACCGTCATGATGTCCACCAGGTTGAGTCGGCCCTCCTCGCGGGCCTCGTCCACCTCCTCCTTCAGCTCCAGGGCGGCCTCCTCGCGCTCCTCCATCTGCTCCTGCGTCAGCATGGCGCCCAGGCCCTGCCCCGCCGTGGCCGTGCCCACCTGCGGGGGCGCCAGCGAGCACAGCGCCCGGACCTTGCCGAAGGACCGCAGCTGGCCCACGTTGGCCCGCAGGAAGAGCAGCAGCACGTTGAGGTCGTTGAGCGGGCAGCCCAGCTTGCGGTCGGCGATCAGGCCCAGCGCCGGCAGCACCTCGTACACGGACAGGAAGGTGGTGTCCCAGACGAAGAGGCGCACCAGGCTGAAGAGCACGATGGGCCCCAGCAGCACGTAGATGGCGCCGTTGGCCACGCTGATGACCTGGAAGACCAGCTGGCCCGTCATCTTGCACTGCACCATCTCGGGCACCCAGCTCTGGTCGCGCAGCGCGCCGGTGCGCACGAAGCAGCTGAACTCGTCTTGCAGGAAGGCGGAGAGGTGGAAGTAGGCCAGGTAGAGGCAGGCGGCCGTCATGAAGATGAGCAGCAGGAAGCCGCGCAGGAACAGCATGCTGACCAGGAAGTAGGAGTTCTGCTTGCTCTGCATGTAGCGCTCCAGCAGAGGGTACTCAAAGTAGCGCTTCCTCTTGGCTCTGGGGACGACAGGTCAATGTTTGTACATGCTGTGACAAACGACACTGTATTCTATTATGTATCATGTATATGTATGTATTATGTATATTACAGCATTTTACTGTGGCTGCAGAAAATGAGCTTTCTGGGCTCATTGTGTACACAGACGTTCTTAGCTTTGCGTGGCACACAGCGTGCCAAGCACTTGACGTTGACACAACGCGGCTTTGCTAGCTTCTTGTTTGAACTTGCACTCTCAATGTATTTCTCGTAAAATGTACTTAAACTTAGACTTGCACATATGCAGCATAATTAGCGTAGCGCGCTACACATTCAGTCATCGCCCAGCGGACAGCGCTCACCTGTCCAGCTCGGCCTGGAAGGTGAGCGGGTTCTTGGTGTTCTGCCTCATGTCCAGGATGCTCTGGGCCATGCGCACCGAGCGGTTGTAGGACTTGTCCAGCTCATCGATGATGAAGAGCAGGTCCGAGCCCAAGATGGGCATGACCAGCTGCCGCCAGATCAGCGCGGGAAGGTACATGAGCACCGCCATGGCCAGCAGGGAGTAGGGGAACATCTGGGTGGGAAGGGGAGGGAATTATTAGGGATGGATGATGCCAGGTGTTTTGTTTGGAGTCCGTTTCCAGCTTCCACCTCAATGGAGCCCCTATGGAATCGATTCTCAATCAAATACGGTTCTTAATGAGAAACCACACAAAGAGAGGGTTTGCGCTACGTTTTCCATCGTATTTGATACGAGCAATGGATCAGACCAAACTAATCAAACACAGATGTGTGTAGATGGGCTTGTAAATAAACACAAACAACGAACACACCCATTCAATTAGTTTACTTCTAATGCATCAATACTAATTGTTTCTTCGATTGCACAGTTTGCAGTCGATTCCACAGCCGGAATTGACTCCAATTCTGTTTATTTTTAGAATTGATCCTCGGAATTGATCCCGAGAATTGACACGATGGAATTGAGAATCGACTCTTTTGGCGTCAACTCTCTCCGGCCCTAGAAATGAGACCGAAGGAAAGACAAGAGAAACGTGAACCCGTGTTCCTTTCCTTGGATTCAGGGAGTTTTTTTTTCCTGACCCTCTACAGGGCTTGGCGTTGGACGAGCGTTGGCCTGTGAAGCCCTGCTGCAAATCACCGTGATTAAGGGCTACGCAAATACAATTGACATGACTCGACCTAAAAATAGGATAACTCCACTCTATTATTAAACGCACCATCAAGTTGCGCAAGAGCAGGTTATGCTTTTTAATGGGTGGGTCTAAAATGTCACGATTATTATTCCAAGAAAAATTTGAGGGAAAAACAGCGCAGCGTCAGCGGCGGCGGCAGACGATCGCTCTGTTTCATGGCAATTATTCCAGGCAAAACTTTGACATTTTGCGTTTGCTTTTTTTGTTCTTTTTTTTTTTTTCCCACGTTGCTGCCGGCTTCCAGAACTCCCCACCCACCGCCGGTTCATGATAAACAAAATAACAGCGCAGACACCTAATTCAAAAGCGCGCTCCGGGCAACAACTACAAAAAACCCCCCCTGCCGACAACAAAGTCAGACAAAGTGCACGCACTTAAAAAATTCCCCCAGACTTACTTTGTGCACCCAGAGAGAACGCTCCTCAAAGTTCCCTTTGCTGTCGAACTCGTGGTGCATGAGCGTGTCCCAGCAGTACGTGTCCACGTAGCTGGCCTGCTTGTCCGTGAAGTTGCTGGGGGGGAAACAGCTGATCTGCGGCCCTGCGGGGAGTCGAACGCAGAGGCCACGCGTCAGTACGATTAAGTGGATGCGGAGTAGGCGATGTAAATGTGTGCATAAAGTACGTGTGCATTATCCAACCAGGCGCTTTTTTGACTGTTTACCAGTCCAATGCCGCTGACCTCGCCTATGGAGAACAGAACGACAGACTGTGAAGTGTTATTGTCTGGTGGGGGCGTAGCATTGACAGAGCGAGGGTTCGGGGCCGTCTGGGAATTGGAGAGGCACTTTACAGAAAAGCATCAAAACCAACCACGGCATATAGTTACGTGTGTTCAACTATAGTATGCAAGTAACAAGTAAAAGCAACACACATTACGTAGCATGTGTGTCACGCATACATGCACACACATGCACATACACCCAACACAACAACAGTACATCTCGATTTCGGTACTGGTGGTCCACTGGCAGGCACACATCCGAGCCCGGCCCTATATTTTTCCATTCCTCCTCCCTCTGCTGCAATGTCTCATCCTTCCTGAGCAGAAATGACACGTTTCTGGATGGCAACACTGGTGGGGTTTTTTTATAAAGTCGTGGCTCCGCTGTGCCAAGCGGCCATATATATATACTTCACCTTGGTTTAAACCCACATGTGGTCTCAACCACTTGAAGGAACCTCCATCTGGCATCGAGTGGAGCCGGCCGGAGCAAGCCTTCAGGAGGAGACACCCATGGGTGTGTTCCCCCCTCGCTACATGGGAGTTGTACCAGTGACAAGGCGCAGCTTCTAATTTTACGGGCAACCTCCACATCTGCCAAGACATCTAAATGTAGCACACTGCCACTAATCTGGGCTTCAGAACATGATGGCACCATATAGTTGAACTCATTACACACTTTACTGTAAGCTGCAGTGTGTATGCGTGCGTGCGTGTGTGTGTGTGTGTGTGTGTGTGTGTGTGTGTGCGTGTGCGTGTGTGTGTGTGTGTGTAGTGTGTAGTGTGTAAAGTAAAACGTTTATATAGCACTTTTTTTTAACAGAGGTTACAAAGCGCTTTATGTCGGAGAAGATGCAGGAAAAAGGAAAACACAGACACAAAGCACAACAAATAAAATACATTCAGAGGTGCATATAAAAACACACATTTGCACACAAAAAGCATTCAGCGAACCACCCAGAGCGCACCGATGAAAGGAAAGAAGGGCCATTCTAAAGAAGTGACGGTTTGAATGTTCTTTTTTAAACAATCGACTGATTCAGCTCATCTGATGGAAGGGGGAGATTGTGACAGTGGGTGTCTGGGTGTCACAACAGCGAAAAACCACAGTTGCCTTTGGAATTTGGTTTGGCGCGTAGAATAGCCAAAAGGGTTTGGTTGCCCAAGGCAGCTCGACCAAGGCAAGTGCAGAAGGAATTGCAATAAACGAGATGGAGGGGGAAGGAAATTGAGTTGTGGATTACGCCTTCTAAGACAAGAAGCCAATTTTTGAAATGTTAATGAGTTGGAAGAAACAGGGCTGAACCAATTTGTTCACATGCTGTTGGATTCAATTGAGGGTCAA
>JAXIVH010000012.1:10743449-10750949 GCA_036785325.1 Urophycis tenuis | reverse complement strand
ACAAACACACACACTCTCACACACACACACACACACACACACAAACACACACACAGACACAGAAAAACACGCACATACACGCACGCATACACTCTCTCCCTCTCTCACACACACACACACACACACACACACACACACACACACAACACCCACACACACACACACACACACACACACACACAGACAAACAGACAAACACACACATACACGCAAGCATACACTCCCTCTCTCACTCTCACACACACACACACACATACGCATACACCACACACACAACACACACACACACACACACACACATACACACACACACACAGGCACCCCGCTCCCCTCACCATGAGATGCTGAAAGAGCCAGGAGCGCATGATGTTGGTGGCGTGTTTGGGCAGCACGCCTCGCTTGTTCTTGGACTTCTTGTCTTCGCTGTCCAACAGGGACGACAGGTCCAAGTTCACCTTTCGCCCAACGGACGCCAAAGCACCGAGGGAGGGGAGGAAAGAACGAAGGGAATACAAAAAAAAAAAAAAAAAAAACATTTCAAATGTGTGCTAGGGGGGGTGGGTGGATGGGGGGTAGGGGGTGGGGGGTATTTGTTGTTGTTGCCACGGAAACAAAGGAGAGGGGTCTGTGTTTGGCAAGGACAGAAACCGCCTCTTCGAGTGTCACCATGGTGACGAGACTTGAGTAATCATACTTAAAATACAATAACAATAATAACGGGAGGCGGGCAAAAATACTTCACACCTTGCAAAAGACTTCACAGGTTCTGCTGTGATGTCACATCATCAGCCATGAAACGGCGACATAAAAAAACACATTTCGGCTGTTTGTTTGCCATTTCACTTGTTGGTGTATTTTTGTGTATGTAATTTGAATTTTGCATCCATCTCCATATGTACAGCACCCCTACCAAATTGGCTTGCTCATTTATGAAGATACACATGAAGATACACACACACACACACACACACACACACCCACACCTTAACAAAATCTCACAATGGCCATAAACGCATGCAAGCACGGACACACAGACATACACACAAAAACATCTCATTATAATTGCAGTCCTGGTGTCATGTGGCTGCACCCACGTCTCCGATGCCCCCCCCCCCCCCCCCACCCCCCCCCAACCCAAGTCCTGGAGATGAGTGTGAGTAATGGGAAACATAGCTAGGTGAGTTAAAGCAGTATCATAGTACCAGTGACAGTAGTATTAGTATAGCACTAGTGGCAGTAGCAGAATCATAGTAACAGTAGCAGTAGGAGTAGCTAGTACCATAGTACCAGTAGCAATAGTAGCAGTATCATAAAAGCAGTAGCAATAATAAAGTAGTATCATAGAACCAGTAGTAGTAGTAGCAGCAGTAGTAGTGGTAGTAGTAGTAGTAGTAGTAGTAGTAGTGTAAGTAGTAGTAGTAGTAGTAGTAGTAGTAGTAGTAGTAGTAGTAGTTGTAGTAGTAGTAGTAGTAGTAGAAGAAGAAGAAGTAGTCGTAGTAGTAGTAGCAATCATAGCACTCATAGCACCAGTAGCAGTATAGTATAAGTAGTAGTAATATGCATTTCGTTGCTCTGTACTTGTACATGGGCAATGACAATAAAGTTGAATCTAATCTAATATAGGACTGGAAGTTGCGGTAAGCAGCAGCAACATTACCAGCTATAGCATTAGAGTAGTAGTAGTTGCAGTACAGTATATGTCCACTTGTTCATTTTGCACCACAGGTCTGAGAGGACTAGCGATTTCTGTGCTATATGCCTGCCATGTAGCACACTTGACAATAAAGATACTTGAATCTTGAATCTTTAATATATACTATAGGAGTATAGCAGCACTATAGTAGTCAATTGTAGTAACAACAGCAGCAGTATAGTAGCATTAGCAGTGGCAGCAGCACTAGCACCAGTAGCAGGCCTACAGCAGTAGTAGTAGTAGTAGTTAGCAGTAGCAGCTGCAGTGGTAGCAAAGCCAGTAGCGGTTATCAGCAGAATTAGCAACAGCAGTGGGTTAATATGACTGAGGTCCTCAATGTTCAACCGTACTCTCTGAGTCTCACAGGCATAGGATGACCTGGCAAGCATGAGGGCCCATTAGGGGCCCCTTGTTGATGCAAACCATTTCCCAACGACAACTCCTCTTTGCACTGACACTATCGGCATCCACAAAGCTGATACCTTAACATCTGGCTGGAGTGGAGATAGTCTTTCCTGTTTCCAGTCTCAACACCAGTAATGGTGTGGTGGTTGACAGCTAAAGAAGTTCTAATTCACAATTATCAAAACGGCCATCTCAAAATGGCTCATGTGTCAGGTTTGTGGGTGGCATCGACATATTTCCTAAGGTTTCAGCAACCTAACAAAGAGGGAACAGTATGAGGAAATAAGAGTTTACATCACAAATGTGCTTATTATCCAAGCAGCTAGCATAGCTTCAGTAAATCATGTTGCTGCTGATTTCTTTGTAGGTTCAGTATATTGCCCCCTGTGTGCTTTGCCTGTGCCTTATTGCGATGTAGGGTTTCCATGGTTAATACAGCAGGACTCAAGATATTATGAATATTTATAGGCTTTGTCACTGAATTGGATTTGCGATGCAAAATCACAAACGGCAAACGCATCACACAATGCGTCGAAAATAAACTATTGTCACGTCAAACAATAATCGGTATAAAAAAAAACACGACTGTATCATCACGGCACCAGCCATCCATGAAATCCACAGTGAGACCATGGGGGTGATGGCGGCCATGATAGCAGAGGGAACCTAGCGATGCTAAGCTTTACGTGCACTCAGACGGCCTCAAGCCAGTTGAGTTGTCAGTTGGAAGCTGGTTTGCCTTCAAGCACCTTTTTACAATTTTATTGTTTTCATTCGGGAATAATCCTTTTTTTTTTTTTCAGGGAATTGAACCGGCTACAAATAACACTCAAGTGTTCAGAGTGCCCAGAAACTAGAGAGTGGTATATTTTAAGAGTAAGAGCCTTTTAAATTTCCGAAGGACACAAAAACGCCTCACATAATATGTGAAGGCATGCATGTGTGAGATGTTTTTGTCTCAATGTTGCTTATTTGAACAAAGGAACACTAGCTAAAAGCACATTTCACACAAACTCAAAAGGGATTATTTGTTTTTAGGGACCATTTACATATGTTATGAGTGAGCATTTCTACACTATTAATGTACCAAATCACAGAAGCAATGGCACTTTAATATATCCTATACTGTGTACTAGATTTGACAGAATAATCTGCCTCCCCCCAACCGCCCCCCCTCCCCCCAAACGTCCCTAAGCATCATGGGAATAAACAGAGCTCCATTTTGTTTGTCAGCAGGAGGGCCATTTAGCGACAATAAGCTGCTGGCCGGAGGGCCTCGGCTGGTGAGGGTGTAAAGAGAGCCTTTAAAATAACACACTGGCAGAGGCGAGTGGGAGGGGGGCCGAGAGACACAGGGACAGAGAGAGAGAGAGAGAGAGAGAGAGAGATGCGAGAGAGAGAGAGAGAGAGAGAGAACCATAGACAGAGACAAATAGAGAGAGAGTGCAAGAGAGAGCAAGAGTGGGTATTTGAGAAAGACAGAGAGAGAGAGAGAAAGATAGAGAGAGCGAGAGAAAGAGAGAGAGAGAGGACGATAGACAGAGACAAATAGAGAGAGTGCAAGAGAGAGCAAGAGTGAGCATTTGAGAAAGACATAGAGAGAGGAGAGAGAGAGAGAGAGAGAGAGAGAGAGAGAGAGAGAGAGAGAGAGAGAGAGAGAGAGAGAGAGAGAGATAGAGAGAGAGGGAGATGTGCATGTGTGTCTGACTAAATCAGCGGTGGCGTGGCTCACCTGTGAGTTCTGGATCTGGATGGTTCCTGGGGGCAGGCCCTGGGTCAACACCTGCCCTTGCGATGTCACCATGGCAACCGGTTGGTACAGGGTCCCACCTGGGGGGGGGGGGGGGGGAGGGGTGGGGGGGATTCAAACACGGTTAGCGGTGGCGGCGTTTTAGCCGGCAAAGCGCTCCTTTGCGCTACAGTGCGCTACGCTAATGCTAACGCTAACTCCCTTTTGCGAAGCACAAACAAAAAACCCGCCAAAAGATTCAACCACAAAGTAAGACTCTATCTCCAACCCGTGTTCAATAAAATAAAATTAGAATAAAAACTAGATTGATGCGAAGATTGTCTGCGAAATTTGCCGACGGCGTAATTAGCGTTGATCAAGGGCCTCTTATTTCAGTCTGTTTGAGGCGTGAAAGCACCGCGATCACAGGCAAACGCATTGATTTATTTCACTGGGTGGAGAGAGAGAAAGACAGACAGAGAGAGAGAGAGAGAGAGAGAGAGAGAGAGAGGAGAGAGAGAGAGAGAGAGAGAGAGAGAGATGAGGAGAGGAGAGACGAGAGAGAGAGAGAGAGAGAAGAGAGAGAGAGAGAGAGAGATTTCTAGAGGCAGGATTAACTGCCTCCACTGTGCTGCCCTGACATCATTACAAGCTTCAGAGTCGTGCGGTGTGTTCGCCGTTTACTGCTGGGGCAGTAGACTTAAAGTTCACCACACATCGAGCCCCAGCCCTCCACCCGACAAACACCAGAGATGAATCGGTTGGTTTAAATGAGATTAACTGTTTGGGAGATCAAGACAATTTATGTCGCTGATCGACTGCGTGTGATTCTTTTGGACGACGGCGAGCGGAAAAAACCACGGCTGGAAGAAAAACATCTCCAAGCGTTTTAGACAAATTCAACACTGTGATATGACATATACTGTACATCGACATGCAGGAGTGTGACCTAGTTCTAACATAACAACAAGGTCTCATATGCATACGTAAGTCAAGTGTCCTTCAGCGTGTACGCATGTATCTCAGACACAGCCAGAGGACATCTCCTCAGCAGAAGTCCCTCAGCAGGCAAAGGAAAAAAAACTGTGAAGAAAATCATGAGGGTTCCCTTCTCCCGAGGAATAGTGCAATAGATAGCCAAGTTTGGAAGACGAGAAATCACGCTGAAACGACAGCGGGGTTGTTTTCATCATTGGTCCGAATAGGACCAAAGGACGTAGATGGTCCAGTATTTTCAGGGATTTTTTCTATGGAAACGGACTCCGCGTATTGAGATTGAGGCAGTGCTCTCATATTGGAAAATAGCAGAGTGTTATGGTTGTCTGTTAAGGCCAAAGACAATATGGAGAGAAGTGGAGATGAATCATAGACGCAAGTGCAAATGCTCGTCGCTAGAAACACTTGCTACCAATTCCTTTTAAGTGTCACTGCTTTCCCGATAGTTGGTAAGACAACATGGACATTTTGTCTAGAACCTAAATGTCACAAACTGACGGATTGGTGAATCATCAGCAGCACATCTCTCCATAGCAAAACCTTCTGCTGTTTTGTTCTGTTTGTAGCAGGTTTCAGAGATGAGAATTTCCACTTGTTTAGTTTTTAGTAATTGTACCTTTTAGTACATTTGCAGTATTTATTCACAATTTTGGTGTTTGTATGGCAGGACTAACCCTAGCAAACTAGGACTGCAGCATCTACAGATAAAGTGTGGTTAGGCAGTAGATCAGCCTGAAGTATCTATTTGTTCATAGAAGTCACCATGAACTTTCAATAGGAAAATAGCCAACAGCAAAGCAACAGAGAGAAAAGCCCCTCCATGTCTTCCTGCAGCACAAACACAATAGGAGTTTCTCTCTGAAAGCTAAATTAATATTTTGTGAAATCCCATACAGCTACTCCAAATCAATCTTAAAAAAAAAAAAAAAAAAAGCTTTTACTTTCCAGAAGGAAATCACAAACAACCCAATTTCCTGCGGCAGACTGTGTACAGTATATCTGTCTGTCTGTCTCGTCTGTCTGGCTGGTCTGTGTGTGCGTGGCGCGCGCGCGTCTGTCTGTGACTGTTTGTTTGTTCCGCGCATTCCGAGTTTGTTTACCTGCCACCACCTGAGAGTTGATTGTCGTCATGGCAACGTTGCCCTGCTGGAGGCTGCTGGTGGGCACCAGGACCCCCGAGGGGTTAACAGAGCTGGAGACAGAGGTCATGGATGGAGAGGAGGAGGAGGGAGGGTCTGAATTAGTTCTGGAGAAGGGGAGGGGGGTCATAGAGAGACACTAGAGTGAGACAAATGTGAAGTGGTAAATTACATTACACCTCTCTCTTGTGGTGTTTGACGCAGATAAACCTTTAAAGTGCAATGTACAGGTGGCTGATGCAATTGCATTCGTTTTAATGGCTGTCGTCATTTCAGCTGGAGACCAAACGTGTTGCTGTGTATGCCAGCTAGAAACACAGATAAACACAGTACAGAGGTATAGCAGAAATACAAAACACTACAAAACAAACCATTTCAGTTTTTAGAGTCAGCCTTTAACAAAAGCCTGTATGCCATATTTGTATATTCTATTCTAAATCCAGAATTAATTATAAAAAAAATTGTTATAACATAAAAAGACATCAATCAAAAAAAAAAAAAAAAACGCAATGAAAACATGTATCACCACAGCCTTTAAAACGTGAAAAGGTGTCATAACACAATCAGACCCATTACGCCGCCACGATCAGGCGGCGGCGCAAATGACACAGCGTTGGCCCATTACCTGTTGCATGCCCAGCAGGGTCTGTGTGGGCGAGTAGGGCCCTCGAGGTCATTGCGAAGCAGGTGTCGCTGTGCATCTTGGTCTTGAGGCAGGTGATGTAGCGGTTGCAGAAGTCCTTGCACAGCTCATTGACCTTCTCCAGCTCCAGCAGGTGGATTCCGCAACACCTGGATGGCCTTCACCATCTGGGTCACGGCACAAAGAGACACCTTGGTGTTGTTCGAGGACAATAACGCGGGGACCTGATTGCTATTCAAGCTCTGGAAGGACGGCCAAAAGCGGCACGGGAGGCCATTTTAGGGAATGTTCTCGGATCATTGGTTTGAATGTGCGATACGGTCTATGTAACGTTACTAATATGTAAAACTGTGATTAGAAGAAAAAGCACAACAACAAAAAAAACACAATGTAGTTCCTTACAAAAAGGAATTCTCCGGTGCTGCGAAATCCGTAATGATACCAACGAGAAACTTTGTGGAGAAAAAAAAAAGAGAAGCATTTGTTTCACCCTCCTCAAGCAACAACAACACCCAGACACTAACCTCCTTCTGTGTCAACGCGATCTGCACGCCGACCCCTAGCCTCCAACCTCTAGCCTCTCTGACTCCTCAGCGGCTCACAACCAGCAAACTGCGCGAGCAAGCGCCGATAAAGTTTCACAAGCGAGGAGCAGAGAGAGTCCCGCAGATCCTTTGTTGTAATTAACACGATGCCGGGATACTGTAGGCTACGCTATAAACTCTACCGCAGCTGCTTGGCTTTTTTTTTTTTTTTTTTGGAACGCAACACAAACTACGGACCGACAAATCTACAGACGGTGATTAGCGCGAGCCCGCTGCATCGTTTGCTATCTAACGCGCTATACTGTACGTTTGAGACGAGCGGCGTCTCGACGCATAATAATGGCCTATCG
>JAXIVH010000012.1:10729240-10736740 GCA_036785325.1 Urophycis tenuis | reverse complement strand
TCTCTCTCTCTCTCTCTCTCTCTCTACCTACCTCTCTCTACCTCTCTCTACCTCTCTCTATTTTCACCTCCATCTCCATATCTCTATACCCTTCTCTCTCTCTCTCCCCCTCGCTCTCCCTCTATCTATCTCTATTTTCAACTCCTTCTTCATATCCCTATACCCTTCTCTCTCTCTCTCTCTCTCTCTCTCTCTCTCTCTCCTAATACACCTCTGTCTCTCTCTCTAGCTTTAACGCCATCCCTCTCTCCCTCTCCCCTCTACCTCTCTCACCCCCCTCTATCCATCTCTCTCTACCTCTCTCTTCCCCTCATCAAGCTCTCCCTCTCCATCTCTCTGTCTCGATAAAGGAAATGAGACGACACCCACACACCCATCCACACACACATACACACACCCACCCACACACACACACACACACACACACACACACACGTCCATTTTGGAGGTACGCTTGAGTAGGGGTGGAGGTGGTGGTGGTGCAGTGGAGGGAGGGGGAGGGGGAGACTCAAGTCTTAATCCTGGCACCAAATGGGAAATGAATTAGCTCCTTCACACTTAACTAGCTCTCATTTGCATTTGCCAGGCCCCGACTGCGGCTTGCGAGCTCTCTCCCCTGGCACTAATCCTTTGGGGCGCAGGAAGACGCCGTTGCTGGGTGGGGGGCGGGTGTGTGTGTCTGTGTGTGTGTGTGTGGGGAGGGGGGGTGACTGGCTGGGATGGGTAGGAGGTGGGAGGTGTAGTTTGATGAACCTGCAGTATTTGCCATAACCAAGATGGCTGCCAGGCCACAGAGAGAGAGTGAGGGAGACAGAGAGAGAGAGAGAGTGTGTGTGTGTGTGTGTGTGTGTGTGTGTGCATGTGTGTGTGTGTGTGTGTGTGTGTGTGTGTGTGTGTGCGTGCGTGTGCATGGGTGCGTGCGTGCGTGCGTGTGTGTGCGTGTGCGTGCATGTGCGTGTGCGTGTGCGTGATTCAATTCATGCTTCATGGATAACACTGCCCTGGTGGTACACTAAGTATCTGACCCCTGTCCTCCATCGTATTTACTGTTCAAGGACAAGGCGTGTTTAATGACATGCATTTCCCCCACCGCCGACACTCCCCACAGAACAATCCCACAAAACCAGGGGCTTCTCGCGAGTCTCCCGAACGCTCTGGTGCCAGGGGTGCATTTTGAGGCGTTTATGACGTTAAAAAATTCACCGCGAATGACATGAAGTCGGGATGCGTTCTATTGCCGAGCTGTTGTGCGACAGCTACTGCTTGATGACTCTGCACTCTCTGCCAAGCTAAGAACAACAAGACCAGCCCGGGTTTCCTAACGTTTCATGTTTTTTTAAGGCACACTGCACAATGTTCTACGATGTTCCACAATGTTCTACGTGCTAACGGCTGAGCCACACAGTGGCTCTCATCACACTCCACCACATCGTACACAAATTGAATCCATTTGTAATTCCGCTTCAAAACCTTTATTAAAAAAAACGTGTTTGACTTTTAGTTGATTTTTTTGTGTGGATATGCTGTGTGTATATAGATATATAATCTTGTATTAATCTTGTTGGTAGGTGGCATATTTAAGAGTAGTGTTGACAGTCAGACCTGTTGGCTGTCCTGATACGATGGTGGAGGAACACTCTGGGTGGCCATCATTGTCACTGCTGGTGCTGGGGAGACATGTTGCATCATGGGATAGCTTCACATCGAGACTGGAGAACACACACACATACACACACGCGCACACACACACACGCACACAAAACAGAAAAATATTAATAACACAAAGTGTGATCCTATAATGGAGATCCTATGAAAAAAAATATAGAATAGAGTGTACCCGTGCAGTTATTAATCAAAGCGCAATGAACGTACGTACAGCTCTGTACTGTAAGTACTATTTTAAGGAGCAGCCACATCAGGTGTTACCATCATAAATCATAGCTGTTTTTTTACACTCACATCTCCCTCTAAACCTCTCTCTCTCTCTCTCTCTCTCTCTCTCTCTCTCTCTCTCTCTCTCTCTCTCTCTCTCTCTCCCTCTCTTTCTCTCTCTCTCTCTGTCTGTCTGTCTGTCTGCCACTCTCTCACTTCAGTCTCACATTCTCCGTAATCACTTAATGTCACCGATGCACGGCGCCACGTTAATATATCGGGTAGGTAGGAAGAATAATAACGAGGATGCGGGCAAACGAAACACCCGCTCATTAACGACAGACGCAGATAAAAACCCGCAGCGGCTATTTAAACACAGGGAAAGCGCGGAGGCGTCGGGGGGAGGGCCAGCAGCAGGAGGCGAAGGAGGAGGAGGAGGAGGTGGAGGAGGAAGAGGAGAAGGAGGAAGAGGAGGAGAAGGAGGAAGAGGAGGAAGAGGAGGAGGCGGAGGAGGAAGAGTCTCCGAAACCGGGCCCGGCAGGACGGCGGCCCGATCCAGGCACTTGTTTACCACGGACAGACGCGGGCGACGCCCTGCTCGCCAATTACCGGCGGCTTTCCCCGAGCGGCGAAGTCGCCGATGACGGCGCCCGGCTCGGCGTGTCTCGTCCCCGGCCACGCGTCGCCACCGCCGCCGCCGCTGCCGCCGCTGCCGCCGCTGACTTCTCGTCAGCGAGCCAATCAAGGGGGCTAATTAGGCCTCTTGTCGCCGGGCTAATTGCCATTGGGCGGGACCCCACAGGGAAGAGAGCTGCAACCAACCCCCCCCCCCCCCCCCCGCCTCCCCCCATTGCACCTTCTTCTCTCAGCCGCGCCTCCCCCCACCCCCACCACCCCCTCATCCCCAGCGGCTAATTGGTAGGTGGTTTACACACACAAAGCCCCCCCACCCCCACGCCCCCCCGCATGCCAACTAACTATAGGGAAGCCCAGCAGGGGGTTCGTTTCCCGCGGCGGTGTCTAACCTATAGGGCCGCACCGCCGCGCCACAAACACAAACGCCAGAATAGAAAATATGTGTTTGTGTGTTTATCGTCGCGGCGACTGGCGCCGCCTCATTCTTTCACACAAAAGCGAAAAACTCGCTTTTCCACACTTTCTCCCCCACCCCCCCCCGGACAAAGGTCAAGGTCGGGGTGAGAGCGCACGCGAAAGGGAAATGCAACACTGGTCTCCACACCCCCCCCACCCCACCCCCCGTGTGTTTCAAATGGCGCGACCCACGTCCAGTGGACGAACGCGTTTCAACAAGCTCGGGCACTCGTGAACACATAAACACGCACTTTCCCCGGGATTCCGAGAGCCAATCGGGAGGCTTTTGACCTTCGGCGCGCTCGCCACGCGGCCGTCTGAGAGGCTCGATAAGGACGACGGCCGCTTGGAAAACACGCCCAGTGGCGGCGGCGGCGGCTCAAGACGTTGTTTCCGGGCGGTTCTCAAGGTCCTCGCTCCCGCTCCCGACGGATAACGGCGGTTCACACAGAGCGCGGGAGCGGCGTGCGCGCCTTGAACCCTTCTGTGCGCGTTTGTGTTTTGCTGTTTGTCGAGATTACACGTGAAAACACGTGATAGCCCGCAAGATCGGGTGCGGGGGAATTGACTGGATTGACTGAAGATAATTGACTGTTTATTGACGACGTGTTCCCCGACATGCAGAACAACACGCGGGCGATGCCGTCTGAAGACCAAACATTGGCGTTTTTTTTGGGAAGGGGGGTTGTGCATGGAAAAAAAAATATCCCCCTTGGCGTTCTCTCTCTCTCTCTCTGCTCACTTAATCTTACCAGTGGTCTTACAATAGTTTGTCTGTATTTTGGCAGCGATGTCAATAACCCGACCCCGCGCTATCGAGCTCAGCCCCCTCGCTGAAAGCCCTGAAACCAGCTATCAGTGTGGGAAAGGCAGAGGCAGACATCACAAGGCCTGTCTCCATTTCAGCAGTGATTCCGTCACAGGTAAATCTACACTGCCTGTCCAGTGTTCAGAGCTCAGAGTGGTGTGTGTGTGTGTGTGTGTGTACATGTGTGATTGTGTGTGTGTATGTGTGTGTGTGTGTGTGTGTGTGTGTGTGTGTGTGTGTGTGTGTGTGTGTGTGTGTGTGTGTGTGTGTGTGTGTGTGTGTGTATGTGTGTGTGTATGTGAATGTGTGTTTACGTGTCTGTGAATGCATGTGTAAGTGTGCACGTGTGTGGTTGTGTGTCTGTGTATGTGGTTGTGTGTTTGTGTGTGTGTGTGTCTGGGTCTGTGTGTGTGCCTGTGTGTAGTTGTGTGTGTGCGTGAGTGTGTGTCTGTGTGCATGTGCATGTGTGCGTGTGTGTGTATGTGAGCAGACCGTATTGAGTAACGGTTGCCAAACATGGATTTCAGTTAGATGGTTTGGATTTTGATTGCAAGACAGGCTGCTTGGGCTTGCTTAATGACATTTACTGCAGTGTGTGTGTGTGTGTGTGTGTGTGTGTGTGTGTGTCTGTGTCTGTGTGTCTGTGCAGTGTGTGTGTGTGGTGTGTGTGTGTGCACATGGCTGTGAATGCATGTGTAAGTGTGCACGCGTGTGGTTGTGTGTCTGTGTTTTTTTTGTGCGTGTCTCTGTCTGTGGGTTTGCACGCATATGTGTGCATGTGTGGTTGTATGTATGTGTATGTGTCTATTTGTGTGTGTGCATGTGTGTGTCTGTGCATGCATGCATATGTGTGTTCGTGTGCATCTGTGCATGCAAACATGCATACATGAATGCACGTGTGTGTGTGCGTGTGTGTGCATGCGCATGTTTGCATGTGTGCGCACGTGCGTGTGTGTGTGCAGACCATGCATACTGCAGCAGTGCAGGCAGTACAAGAACAGGGCTTGTTTTGGTGTTGGCAGCGCGTGTGACGCTCTCCGTGCCGCGCGCCGTGTACCGCCCGCTTCCAGACGTCTCGGCGCTCACTCCGACCTGTATCAGCTGAAAGGCATCTCCCCGCTTATCGGCGCCTCATTTTAATTGCAAATGCGGAAAGCGTGCTAGTGATTAAATGGAAAATTGCACATTAATTGATGAGACGAAGATAAAGCAATTCCAATTACTGCACAGTATTTTAGTTGTGATTTTGTTTTTTTCTCTCTCGCCACCCCTCAAGGAACGTATCACCTGATACCGGAGTCGAGCAAGTGTTTTAATATTAAGGCGACATGCATCCACCGTACATAACACACACACAAATTAATAGGACACACGTGCTAGCAGGAAGACACACACAGACACACACACAGACACACACAGACACACACACGCCCATTCCATGCCAACACATCTGGCGTCGCCCACTGAACGTGTAAAAGTGCATTTCAAAATACACTCATCCCAACAAATGCATGTGTGCATTGCTAACATCCACCCGGTTTGAATAAACAGGATAATGCTAATCAAATCCGACAAACCCAATATAAAACAGGCTACTCATTAAAAAAAAAAGCTAAAAACAGTGCAAGAATGGTGCAGACACACATCCATCATCACCTACGATCTGAAAGAAACCCTACAGACCGAATCCACGTGGGCTGCTAAAGCATTGTCTGCAGCTACCAATAAAGTTAACTTTTTTATTGGCTTCGGGAGTGAAGAAGAGGAAGACGAAGAAGAAGAGGAAGAAGAAGCAGAAGAAGGAGAGGAAGAGGAAGATAATAGATGTGATGTCTACGCCTCAACAAAGAAACCATGAATTATTACACAACTCCGCTGTACATATCATTAAGAAATCGCCCCTGGTCACAATCACAATTCAGAAGCGAGATTAAAATGGAGAAGAAAAAAAAATAACAAGCAGGAACACCCTGCGTCTCCGCCGACAAAAGATCAAAGACGTTCGTGAATTTCAATGGGGGACTCTATTTTTTTTTTACTTTTATGCCTCGTAACAACCCCCCCCCCCCCCTCCCCCTCGCTCTCTCCTCTCAAAATGAAAGCTTCCGTCTCAGCAGCCATTGTGAGGGGCGCGCCGACGTTGGCCGACACAGGTGCGAGATAAAGTCGGTTGGCGGCGATGCCGCAGTGTCGCCTACAATCTCTGTTTCTGATCTTAATCCAATCTGTGGTCGCGAAACGCGCTGCGGCGGGGACTCGGTAGATACTCCGGCTTTCACCTGCTTTTGTTTAAACCCCTAACTAATCCCCCCCGGTGATCAAAGGCTTCCGGGCGGATTGTGTTATTGTTGGTGTGTGTTATTTACCCCGGTGAAGTGGATTGGGCGTGAGGTGAAAGTAAGATGTATGGCAGGGAGCGCCTGGCTGTAAACGACTGGGGCTGGCGATAAGAATAAAAACATGGCGACTGGTGCTGAGGTGAGTGTGTGCGCGTGGTCATCTGTGTGTGTGTGTGTGTGTGTGTGTGTGTGTGTGTGTGTGTGTGTGTGTGTGTGGTCATCTGTGTGTGTGTGTGTGTGTGTGTGTGTGTGTGTGTGTGTGTGTGTGTGTGTGTGGTCATCTGTGTGTGTGTGTGTGTGTGTGTACATGTGTGTGTGCGTGCGTGTGTGTGTGTGTGTGCGCGCTGGGGGGGCGTATGGGGTGGCTGGGGAGGGGGGGGGGGGGTCTTCTTTGCTTAAATACTGGATGAATCATTTCCTCTGGGCAATAGACTGTAAAACTGCTCACCACATAAAATTCTCAGGACATTCTGTCAGCACAGACAGAGGCGCTGGCACGCAACCCCCACAAAGGCACTTCAGAGTGGCCAATGACACACAGCGGTGAACGAGTGCCACCGTGAATGGCTAGGATTCCCGTCCCAAAGTTAATGTGCTCCCACATCAACACTTAGCTAAAGCTATACCGCCACAAATCGGAACGGGCTACTGCTAGCTTGGCCTGGGACCCGCGCTTTGAACAAAGCACCGCCGGCAGAATCGGACTGAACCGGTCGTAAAACATAATGAAGCTAACAGGGAGCGCCTGTGTTGGGCTAACGGCCTCAGCTTCACGGGTGTGCGAGGCCCATAATGACTTGAGGCTTTAAGGGTAAACACAGGCGCAACACACGACGTGTGCGTACACACACACACACACAGAACCACAAGTCATGTAATGAAGTGCTTCATAGGAGCGAACTTAATTTGTTAAAATGTTCACTGCTTGTTTTGCTATCCTCGGGAGGAAAAAAAAAAAGAGAGAAAAACGCCCCAAAAATGATTAGTAAGCTGAAAATCCTGAGACAAGTGCGACTAGATGAGCTTCAGCATGCAAGTAATGAAGGAATGAAGGCGCAGTACTCAAAACTGGGGATAGAAGAAAACGCTGTGGGTGGAACGTTACGCAAAAGGCAGCGCGCTCGGCGCAGCTTTGCAATATTTACCGAACTCAACACAGTCTCTAGTTGGAGATTTTGGTTCCCAATGCAAAGATGTTTTCCCAAGCATATTTACTTTGCTTTACACGCGGGCAGTGTGGTTTGAGTTGCTCTCTATGAGATACCAACGGCGCCGTCTTAATTCCTGGGTATCGACGGCTCAGAGCCGCACCAGTGCCTGGAGTATCTGGTGTATTGATGGATCACATTAACCCTGAGGCTTCTCCAATTCTTTGCCGCTAATTAAGGC
>JAXIVH010000012.1:10721740-10724240 GCA_036785325.1 Urophycis tenuis | reverse complement strand
TTTTGAGCAACTTTGATCAACTGCATCAGGTGAGGCAATTTATATCACACAAATCTTTAATTTTCACATCTCACTTGTGAATCACTTTAGGTACACTATTGAAATGGGGTGTACGGAGTGAATAACGTTTCAACATGTGTATTAGAACGATGTTCATATGTTGAAGTGAGACTGACAACTAAATATAGGTGTGAACTTACAATGAAAATTACTTGGGAAAATAACTTCTAACAGGATTATCACAAGAACGTTTTCCAAGCCAAGTACGAAACTGTTAATCACCAACAAGTTGAAAACTCCCACTGAACCACGCATCCTTTCACACACACGCCAAACATTAAATTACTATAATATGATGTGCCAAGCAGACCAAAATAATCATTGCATGATCATAACACCACAAAGAAAGTAGAAATACACACATGCTCACACTTGTGCGCACACACACACGTACACACACACACACACACACACACACACACACACACACACACACACACACACACACACACACACAGACACAGACACAGACACACACACACACACACACACACACACACACACAAACACACACACTGCAATAAATGTCATTAAGCAAGCCCAAGCAGCCTGTCTTGCAATCAACATCCAAACCGTCTAACTGAAATCCATGTTTGGCAACCGTTACTCAATACGGGGTTGAAGCTAACTATTCTGTCACCCACTAATTAAGACTTGAGTAATAGCACCGCGGCCATCTTTAATTTGCTCAGGATTAGGTGTACCCGGTCGGGTCCACAAGGCTAAAGAGAGGAGGTTTACAGATGGTGGCCTTTTGTTTAACGTTGAGACAACAAACTGAAGACAACACATGGTGGACATATAAGAACAAGGCTAATGATGGATGATGGTTTTATTCACTGCCAAAATTGTCAACTCTCAATTGTCAATTACACTGTGGTGTCATAGATGTCACTTGGGTCACTATGGTAACATGTATGTGTGTGTGTGTGTGTGTGGGGGGGGGGCTGGTAATGGGGTGCAGGAGTTTCCTGTACCTGGGTGTTAGCTGGCTGAAGCTGCTAGGTTGATGGTATGGTGATTGAGTTATTAGCTGAGGATGTACTCTGCTCACATATCTGCTTCTTGCCTTTCAATAAACACTGTCTCTATATGTTGGTAGTTTCCTTGGGGTGGTTAGCAAAGAAATAAGCGTTGAATCACGCCTTTTACTCTTTTTTATTAACACGAGGCATAGCCTCTTCTATGCTGATTGCCATGCTAAATGAATGTAGCATGCCTCTGGGTTTCATTATTCACGCCATTAAAGTTCAAACTAGAAACAAGAAGCCACGTTATGGCAGGAGGGGAGGGGCCCAACATAATAACATGACAACCTATACACGTCTCTTAAGCTGTGCTCCTCCGGATCATTCCAGACATTTAGATATTAACAAGGAGGGACAGGGACACCAGGCAGTGTCCCACACACACACACACACACACACACACACACACACACACACACACACACACACACACACACACACACACACGCACACACACACACACACACACACACACACACACACACACACACACACACACACACACACACACAAAGACCTCACACACAAATACACACCCACACAAACCCTTCACACACAAACACCCTCACACACACATACACAAAGACCTCACACACAAACACACACACACAAACCCCTCACACACAAACACACTCACACACACACACACACACACATGACACACACACACACACACACACACACACACACACACACACACACACACACACACACACAACACAAACACACACACACACAAACACCTCACACACACACACACGACACACGACACACACACACACACAGCATTACATAGTGGCATTTCCTCTTTTAAGACGATAACCATCAGAACATCGAAGGTAGGGCGACAGAAAAAAGGGGAAAATTGGAACAGCCCGGCTCACGGGCGCAGGATGTAATCTACCAGAGCTCCTCTGGCGAAGGGCTCGCCAACACTCCACTCACTCCCTCACCCCGCGCTCCCCCTATTCTCTACCGCGCCGCAAAACACAAACCTCCTCTCCTCCCGTACCTCCTCATCCCCCATTTACTCCCAATCTCCTCCTCCCTCCCCTCTCCCATCGCCCTCATCCTCTCCTCTCCACTCTGACCTCTCCATTCTCTCCTCCTCGTCTCCCGCGGCTCCTCCTTCATTGAGCGGACCTGCTTGTGCCCGCCTGTTGTCATGGGTGTTGCGGTTATCGTTATGTTGTTGTTGCTGTTGTTGTTGTGGCTGTTGTCACACAGACATGGCATTGTTGGTTATCGGCTCCTCTAGCCCAGGCCCGGCCCATCTCATCCCATCCCTCCTCCTCCTCCTTATCACCGCGTGGACGAAGTGCCGACCCGCATCCCTCGACTTCACGGTGTCAGTCCCGGTGACTCTGATACGCGGTCACGGCGCTGAATGATTTTTTTTTTGCGCTCATCAC
>JAXIVH010000012.1:10695949-10716540 GCA_036785325.1 Urophycis tenuis | reverse complement strand
AATAATGATAAATCAATTCTTCCCCATCTGTACGAAATGGCCAATGGAGTTTATAAATACCCCTGACTGCAGGAGGAAGGAAGGGAAGGGACGCGTGAACAGTGTGTGAGATACACACACACACACATGCACACACACACACACGTACACGTACACAACACACACACACACGTACACACAACACACACACACAGACAACACGTACACTACACACTCACACACACACACACACAACACGCACACACACACACACACACACACACGCACACACACACACACACACACACACACACACACACACACACACGCACACACACACACAGGGTAGGAGGCAGGTGCAAGTCATCCCTCATCGCTTGCCATGGTACCATCTCTCCTTTATGGTCCACATGGCCCCCCTCCTGCACACACACACACACACACACACACACACACACACACACACTCACACACACACACACACACACACACACACACACACACACACACGCACACACACACAACACACACACACACACACACACACATCTCCTGCCCCTCGCTCCATTCTCACCTTACCCACTGAGACAAAACAAAAAGACCTGGCCTCAGATCAGAGCTCTCCCGTTTCAAAATGCATTTTTTACACCACACTGACACCACAGCAATGCCAGGCAGCAGCCAGTGAAAGGGGACACACACACACACAGGACTGACACACAAGACAAAGCAAGCAGAACATACACACACACATACACACACACACATGGGCCACAGTGTGCATGTGAGTGTGTGTGTGTGTGTGTAGCCTCTCTCTCTCTCTCTCTCTCTCTCTCTCTCTCTCTCTCTCTCTCTCTCTCTCTCTCTCTCTCTCTCTCTCTCTCTCTCTCTCTCTCCTCTCTCTCTCTCTCTCTCTCTCTCTCTCTCTCTCTCTCTCCTCTCTCTCTCTCTCTCTCTCTCTCTCATCTCTCTCTCTCTCTCTCTCTGTTGGCAGGGATGGTGATTGTCGAAAGGCCCCTCTCCTCCCGTGGCCAGGATTGTGTCATCGTAGAGACAGACGCGGTATCGCAGTATCAACATACCTCCGCTGCTGTTCTTAATACCATACCCCTTTCACCTTCTCGCAAACACACACACACACACACACACACACACACACACACACACACACACACACCACACACGGACACACACGACACACACACACACACACACACACAGAATTGGCAGCTGTTTCTTAGTCTATTTTAGCATAGGGATGTCATGTCCTTTTTGTAGATGAACCTTTTATGTTTTACAGAGCTTAATGGCTGAGAAAGGGTGTGTGTGTGTGTGTGTGTGTGTGTGTGTGTGTGTATGTGTGTGTGTGTGTGTGTGTGTGCGTGTCTCTCAACAAGTTGAGCGCGAACACTCTGTGAAGTTGGTTGAGTTAACAGCGTAGTTAACAGAATCTGGTTTTCCGCCGTAATTGAAAGAATGGAATATTCCGTGACAACATTCACACTAAATAAACCTACTTTGGTACCAATTTAATTCAAGTTGTGAAAATCGACAGTTTGACTACTCTTGAAACGTGGGGGCTAGTCTGTCGGAGGTGTCATCTCACTCACACTCAGCAAGACATGAATTTTAAATAGACCTCAGAGGGAACCAAACTGTGTCGCTTGGTTTCTTTTTACGATAGTTTTACTTTCCTCAAATAGTTGGAGGCTTGTGTCGACAAAAGATGAACCGGCGCTCATTAGGAATATAATGTGATCTCCAGAAAACGGCCAAGCTAAACATCTAGCATACTGCCCATCACACACAACAACAACAACAACAGGGGACATTTTTGATAAATCACCAGCATCGTCTACCAATCCAATATGTCTTCTTCGTGTATTTTTGTGTATGTATAGCCTCATAGCTGGACACCTCACAGTTAAATAAAATATAATTTGCCTCACCTTGGCATCAGCTAACATGCCGCGGTGCGCCCTGTGAAAATGCGCTAGAATTATCCATGTTTTCTTATCTGGGGGTACAAGGTGGGGCTGATGTGGACTCTCTGCACAGCATCAAAACCCTTATCTCTGCTCTCACGGAACAAGTTGCAGTGACTGACGTAGAAAAACTCTTTTTTTTAGGGGGGTGGGGGGGTTCAATTGGGCTATGCAAGCTTTCTCCAAAAACCATGTGTTTGAAAGTTAATACATTAAAAACCTATATGACGTGGAAAAAATAACAATACCAAAAAAACGATCCGGCAAAAGCACATATCAGAACAAGAATTAGCATTAGCATTTTCATTTTCACTGCATCTTTTCGCTTTTCAAGAAAGTCTTAAAACAATACAGCCGTATGAACAGCGCACTCTTACCGTTAGACATATCCAAACATGCTAATTACCCCACACACAGTTTGAGTTCATTTATTATGCATGAAATAATCTAATATGATGGCTCTGATAATTATGCGTGCAAAGACAAGATAAAAGAGTGGTAACCAATTATGGCGAGAGAGAGAGCCAGAGTCAAGGAAAAAGTAATTATTCTTTGTAGTGGAAAAAGGTCTGGTCGGTGTAAAATGAGGGTTCTGTCCGCACTGTTTAATACAGTCACACAAATGTGTGTCTTGTTAAATTGTTCCAAGTGTGTGTTCCCAAGCCTTTCGCTCTCTGCACTCATGAAATCTGCCATGTTTACATTATGAGCTGAAAAGGGCATGCGACTTAATAACTCACAGCACAAAAAATCATCCCTCACCGAAAGGGAATGAATTCAGTGAGTTGAGCTCTACAAGTCAGACACACGTCATGCGAGTCATTTAAACATCACCATGTTATTGTGCATTAGAAATGACATGAGGTTAAAACCAGGAAATTGCTGTACAAACACACTTGACACAGAGCAGAGCATTCATCAACAACTTGTAGGGTACAGAATTGTATGGTGACAGGGGACAGTATGGGAGTTGAACTACGTTCTGAATTCAGCTTGTTATTATATAAAGCTGCAAGGATTCAGAGTGTTTTTTTTTTTTTGTTATCACATCAAACTAGATGATCCCAAGATCCCTCAAAGTTAAAAGTCACCCTGGAGAAACACTTACAGGGGAATTGCACAGGTGGCGTCGGATGAGTGTGACCCAGTAAAGTGACTGGGAAGCGTAAGAGGTCAACACACCTCCGCGGAGAGACTCAGCGCCACCCAGTCTTACAGGAGGTCATGGAAAGCAGTAGCTGGCCCCAGAGACCTAAGCCTACACATGACGGCTTGCAGACATGCTCAGCTCTCTGCAGGGAAATGCACCACCACCGTGCCACACAGCTTGCCGATCAACAATCAACCAATCGCCATAGTTCCACGGGGGAAAGTGTCTCCATACCACAGAGACAGTCAAAGATGGGTGTTTAATGTATTTATCTATATATAGTATATAGTATACTGTACATGTTTATATCAACAGAAGGATCAATTATTGTAGGATTTTTTTGTTGATGGACAAATCATTGTAGATTGAAGATGTATCTTTTTTTGATTCATTAATTGATTCATTTAATTTTTTCTGAATTACTATTTGTGATTTAGTTTACCAATTGGTTTATGATCCATCTACAACTGCAGCACAGATGCAGACCTTTTGATATTCATGATTATTCAGGGCTTGGGCAATAGAAGTTTTTGTTATCCTCTCTCACATTATGCCTACCCAATTTAGTTTCAAAAGTCACACTTCTCATTTGAATGAATAAAAAGAAAGACAGAAATATGATATTACTATTATGATATTACTTTCTACTTTCTTTTCTTATGATGAATACCTAATTGAAAAATAATGAATAAATACAGACATTAAAATAAATCAAAGTAAAATATAACATTTGCATTGATTCAATTACATTCAAAATGTTTCCTTAAAGTATATGTGATTTCAATACATATATACATAACATATATTACATTATATATCTTTTTGTTTCGTTAATCTGTTCTTCATTTTCACAGAGAACAATGTGCAGAAAGAGAGATCATAGTTATGTTAGTCCAAGTTAGTCCAAATAATAAAGAAGATTAAGGAAACAAACATAAACTCAAATATCACATATTTTAAGTACCAAGGGGTTTAAGAGTGGCCCGGTAATGTTGATTTAAACTTTCTGTCTTCAGGGGTCTAGTGCACACACATGCACACACACACACGCACACCACACACACACACACACACACACACACACACACACACACACACACACACCACACACACACACACACACACACACACACACACACACACACACACACACACACACACACACACACACACACACGCACAAACACACTATTAGCAGTTCATTGTATGTCTCACCGTCTTAATGCGATTTTATCAACGTTGCATTTGCTGCTGTGTGATGCAATAATATATAAACGAAGCATCCAAAAGTGCTACACCTTGAACTATAATCACGTGAGCGTAAAATATGTAACCCGCTGTGAGCTAATTTGAGGCCAATAAAGACCGATTTCTTGAATGCATTAATATAACTTTCAGTGGCTTCGTACTCTGAAATCAGGTGTTTCATTTTGCTTCGCTTTTCTTGAGTTTGGCAGGACTCAATGAAAGGGAAATTGAACAGAGGAACGACTTCAGCTGCACTCAAAGTAAGAAATAAGTGTATTTAAATTGCTAACATTTAACATACCGAGACTTAAACAGGATATGAGTCACAAAGGGACAACTCACCTGCATTTCAAGGGGATTTTGAAAAAATACAAAAAAGGTATGCACTTTATTATCCTTTTAGAGGTTACAACTTGGCTTTTTGTTGAATTTAAGCAAGTCTCACTGACCCAGCAGTAATAGTTATAGGCAATTGGTTATCTCTATAGCATACAGATGAACAAGAAGTGTGTTGAACAAACTGAAAAGCAAACACTGGAATAAACTACCAAAGAGAACCATAAAAGGTAATTGTGATTGAATCTATGACATTAAGTCTATATAAACATTGAATTGTTGGTTAATTGATTTGAAATACTATTTGTGGATGCAATGTTAATACATCAAGGACAATTCTGTAAAGACAATCCCCCCCCCAAAAAAGACCACAGCTTGGCGATGGTAGAAGTTTGAAGTGGCAATATTCTAATTTATGATTGTTGACACACCTAGATTTTCAGCTATGAAGGAAGGTGTACATTATGCAAATATGTTGAATTGCTATTTCAACAAAAACGCCAGCATGTAAAAATATAATTGATGGCTCTGCCTTAAATGTGACTGTCTTTTAACTCCTGTTCCAGATTCATCCTCTAAGAGATTTCCACACACTAATCAATTGTCCCTGTACATTTATTCATTTTACAGGAGCCGCACAAATACGAAGCAACACTTTGCTCGGTGAATTTTTTTGTGTTGCTTTAATCTGCTGTTGAATTTAAATAAAATATGTTGAACCTCACACCGCTCAGCTGTTCCCGAGACTCCTAAATATATTACAGTCAGGATTTAGTGCATGCTTCATATTTCTCTGTGTGAAGCAGTGGGCTATTCATTTATTTGGATTATCTGCTTCCTACAAGAAATAGCTACCCCATTGGCACAATGCTGTGCCCTCAATAACGAGCATCCCTGTATGAAAATACTCTCGTTTCTTACATCTAGTCTGAAAGAGAAAAAAAAAGGAAAAAATCACCAAACGTAATTCAAACATAAACAAAGTGGAGAAATGTGCGACATGTGAAAAAATCCATCCAAGTGAAAAAAAAAAAAATGGTAGCATCTTTGCACGCCTTTTGTGGAAATCTATGAGCCTTGCTCTTCAGTGCGGCGTAGTTTCGTGGAATGTACGCCTGCTGTTTTCTCATTTCCTCTTTGTGGATATAAAGGGGAACGCAATCAGAGTACTGATGTTAAAATCATTAGCTAATGACTAAAGCTTTTATACCACTTATTCCATGGCGCTGTGTCTTCCTTATGGATCGCCCCGGAGAGTGCTCCTGAAGAATGGCGCTTTCTCAAAGTTTGCCCGAGACGCGCGGGGCATCATTGATTCAAATCTGAAGCCCGATGAATCAATGCATCCATCCCGTGTGACTCTTACAAAAAGATAAAGAAGGAGGTATTGATCAGGGGCTGGGGCACCTCAAGAGTCTATTAACACAAGACCATTGTGGGATGTACAGCATTTGTTGTGTGTGTGTGTGTGCGTGTGCGTGTGTGTGCGTGCCTGCGTGCCTGCGTGCGTGCGTCTTGTCTATATGCCAAACAATATGTTCCTAGTCATACCTTCAAGCACATTTGAAAATAATATAAGGTGTTTGGATCCAAAACACTCTACAGGGAAAAAACACCAATAGCGGTCAGGCCAAGCGGGCTTGTGGATACAGTACGCACACATTCAAGGCACGAGCCAGACATTATAGTCCAAACAACATTTTAATTACATGTACGAAAAAAAAAAAAAAAACAGATTGGATCAGCATTCTGTCATCATTTTTTTACATGGCCGCACCCGTTCCTCAAAATAAATTGGTCTTCATCGTGGCGTCCGCGTCGTGCTGTCGGTTCGCCGTACCTCGCCGGGAGACGGCGGCGGAGGACGCACGACGGTACCCCCGCTATATATCAGCTGGATGCTTCCAACGGAGGAGCACAAAGCCAGCCAGCCCCCCCCCCCCCGCCCCCCCCTCCATCTCTCCATCTCCCCGACTCCCCCATCCCCTGGTGACGACTCGCCAGCCGAGCCCGTGTGCCAACGCAGCGGCAGTAGCGGTGGAATGAGGAAAGGGTAAGGCGGCGCGAGGTGCCGGCCCCTAAGCTCAGCCATCTGACGGCATAAACAGGCTCCCTGGCCTCCTCCAGAGAGCAATAGGGATCAAGCTAGATTAGTGGCCACGGCCCGCGTTAAGGCCTGGCCGGGCCTGAGCAACACATTTGTCTAAAGGGTCGATGTAAAAAATGAGCATCAGAGAGGGGGGTGGGGGGGGGGGGGGGGGGGGGGATAAAAAGAGACCCCCCCCCCACCCACCCAACCACCCTCATTGCTTGAGGGGCTCCAGAACAGGACCTTGATGCACTCTGCCAGCGGATACCCAACAGACTAATGCCTTATGAATAATTCTCACCACTTTCTTATCTTCCTTTTCTAGGGCAGTTTATAGGCAAGAAAGGCAGCTCGAAAACAATTACAGGTTCCACCATTTGTATGCCAGGAGACAGAGCAGGGAGGCGGACGCCTACAAGTTCAAGTATACAAGAACTGCACACCCCCCCCCCACCCCCCCCCCCCCCCACCCCAACTGAAAGAAAATGAGTCTGATTTTATGCATGTGTTACATTGGGGGACCGTGAAGGGTAGAGTGTTGCAGGCAAAGGCGAGGGGAAAATGACAAGACATTTGTAAGCGGTTTAATTTCCTCCAATTGCATTATTGCCCTACATAAACGCCTAAATTGGTTTGTAACATATGCTTTCCTCGCACCACTCACTTCCTTCATTTAGTGTGACTGAATCGCTTCTTTAGTAATTATCCTCCACACAGAGAAGCTGCAGGAACGCACAGCATCACACCCCGTAATGTAATTTACTCATAACGCAAAGGCTGAGAGTATATGCAAATAATGTGTCTGGGTATTTTGCAGTCTCAAATACGCCCCGAGGCTGCTTGTCCAATGACACAAATCATCAATTAAGATCTCAGCGGGGTTCAGTGGCATCGCCGAAATTGGCATCGTCCCTATCTCACAATATTGGGTGCCATGTGGGGGGGATGGGGTGGGGGTGGGGGGGTGACGCAACAAAGAACAAACATCACAACGGGTGATCGGTGGCGACAGTGGCGTGGACGTCTTTAAACCCGGTCGTGGGGAATAAGCATGTGTGTGTGTGTCCACACGTTGTGTAGCCTGTGTGCTCGCTTGCTTGTGTGTGTGTGTGTATGTGCCTTGTGTGTGTGTGTGTGTGTGTTTGTGTGTGTGTGTGTGTCTTTTTTCCCCTTGATCATAGACATCTTCTGCCATCTTGACCGATGGAGAAAGTACAAAAACAGCAATAAAAAAGGCCGAGGTGCCTATGCTTTAGTTTTACCACACACACACACACACACATGCACACGCACGCACACGCACACACACATACATGCGCACACACACACACACACACACACACGCACACACATACACACCACACGCACACACACACAGACACACACACACACCACACACACACACACAACACACACACACACACTTACATGGCACTCTAAGTAGAGTATGAGAGGATCCTAAATGGACGTTCTTTGCAAAAGGCAGAGTGAGCTTCCTTGGGAGATTTATGCTCAGCATTCCACACCTCCCTAGCGCCTTAGCTGTGAGAGACTAATATTGTTTAAATTGCCTTTGTGAATTCTCAGTGAGGCAGATGAATAATAAATAAATAGCTCGGACATGTTTAATTGAGCCAATGCTTAGACCACATTCCTGGGTCCCACTCATACTATTATTATATTGTATGCTAAATCATAGGCCAGTAATAAAAAAAATACAAAACCAGGAAGGACGATAATGGGACCAGCCTGATGGATAACTGATGTCAGCTATGATTTCCGTAATTTAAGTAATTTACCATCTAAATATATTTTTCCAACTAAAGTCACCCCTGACTTACATGTGTGCTGGACAGGAAACCTGGGCACTTTGAGAATGTATTTCAAATTCTTTTAACCGCAGATGGCTAAGAGTGAAAAAAAAATCTAATGGCTTATTTTGTCATGAGAGGAAATAAATGATTGGCCAAACTATGGTCGTTTTGAGACAGCCTTCTTGATGCATAGCGCAATTGAGTCAGACTAATGTCGTTTTTTTATGTCAGCCAACGTCTTGTGGCGGAATAGCTCATTCCTTTGCACCGTTGGAAGTAAGTCAGTGATCCGAACCAGAGAGCAGTAAGTGGCGCAAAAAGAAGGCCACTGTGCACTGTGCTGAAGGTAAACATTGGAGCTAGCTGACTGAACCGGGCCAGGCTGAGGCAGGCCGAAGAGATGTCCTCACCCTGCCAGGGCAGCATCTTAAGAGTACACTCCATTACATTCGAGGCCTGCGCTTCGGTCTCAAGGTTGTTTGTTTTATTCAGTATCACGCTATGTGTCATATATATACGGAGAGAAATTGATATAAGGCATCTGGAATCTGACTGTGATTTTTATCAAGGATGATTGGGATGGCATTTTGTTTGATTTGGCATGCTAGAATGACTTACTATTAAATTGTGTATGAGTACTACATTAGAAGTCATCTTTTATTAATCTATTCTTATATATGCAAGGATATATATTAAAAAAACATATTCAATCAATCTTCGATTTGTTTTTTCGAATTCAAAATTGAAGTTGCCCACAAAATGAAACACATGCGCGCACGCACGCACACACACACACAATCACGCACGCCCGCGCACACACACACACACACACACACACACAGAGAGACACACACACACACACACACACACACACACACACACACACACACACACACACACACAGGCACAGCACAAACATATATCGTGGCGAAAAATCTGTCAACATGGTTCGAACTCTTAATGTGCGAAACATTTTCCACACATCAGAAATGACAACGTCGCTTGGGGAAACATTGGAGCGCCAACAAACAACACAACTTAACACATCCAAAACAAAAGCTTTTCCACCAAAAAATAAAGCAGTCAATGGACTCGAACGTAAAGCCCACTGTAATTAATACAACACACCAGACATAAAATACGACCAACACTGTTTCATGCAATCAATAATCCTTTCAATTAAAATGGATCGCATGAAATGATCCGAATTGACTGTTGTTATTCAGGTAGGCTAGATGTCTTGCATGCGACCATTTCCGCGACCAAAACATTTTTTTTTTGCTTCTCCGAAAAAGCACGACTAGTATTGTTTTCACGAGCGCACATCCCAAATGAGCTACGTGCAGCGACAGAAATTGCCAACACAATTAATTCCAAACGCCAAACCAAATCCAACGGTATTTTAGTCCGCTACAAAAAAAAGCATCTCCGTTGCGTTCCCTCTCTTTTTCTCCCCGCCGCGACACCCCCTCCCGTCCTCCCTCCCTCCCTCTCTCATTCTCTCTTCCTTTCTCTCTCACTCTTACTATTCTGTCTCTCTCACTTACTCTGTCTGTCTCTCTCTCTCTCTCGCTCGCTCGCTCTCTCGCTCTCTCTCTCTCGCTCTCTCTCGCTCTCTCTCTCTCTCTCTCTCTCTCGCTCTCTCTCGCTCTCTCTCTCTCTCTCTCTCTCTCTCTCTCTCTCTCTCTCTCACTCTCACTCGCCCCTCACATTGGCCCTGACTGTCTGGCTGTATGAATAATGTCCTGCCTTTTATAATGAGGGGAAGAAAGACGCTGCCGGAGTGCTTTCCCCCCCCCCCCCCCCCCCCCCAGTCCACGCTCTGACATTGAAAATGAATGACAGCTTACCTGAATGCCAATCTTCATCAGACTGACACCAGGCTGACAGTACAGCCTATACTCCTCGGCACAGGCGATGACGTCTGGCATGCAAGACCCCTCCCACCACCAACCCCTCTCCTCCTCTCTCCTCTCCACGTTTTCTCAGAGAAAGAAAAAAAACACACACACACACACAACATGTAGACTCCAGTGTTTTCCCCCTACTCCAGTAAAAGCCACGCACTCAACAACTACTGCCGCCAGTAGCGGAGGTGCATGTGCGCGTGTGCGTGTACACACAAATACACACACACACACACGCACGCACGCACACACACACACACACACACACACAAATACACACACACGCACGCACGCACGCACGCACGCACGCACACACACACACACACACACACGCATGCAGGCACGGTAGCTGGCACGCGTTGTTTTTTTCCGCGGATCTGGCCAGCCCCCTGTTGGTGCATATTGATAATCACATATCTCGCAACATTCTCCCAAAGTACTTCCAAAACCAATACGGATGTGGTTGACAAAACAATACCATGTTTATGTAGGCATGGGGGATAAACTGACACCAGTATTAATGGTAGAAAAAATACAAAGAGCATTTACAGGCCATAACATAATGCACGTTGCATTATCTGTTTGACAAGAGGGGGGCCTATTGTCCTAAATTATTAAATTACAAGCCTGCCATAAATTGGCAGGCTTGTATTTGTCTGCACTCAGTGATAGGGTTGGCACGCATGGGTAACTATACTCAAATTATAAATCATACAAAATTATGTTTATAGTGTATTGCAATTATACATTTGTCATTCCCCATGACGTCTTCATAATATCCTGTCATTCATCATCTGTCAAACTGTAAATTTGATGCGCCCTAGTTGCTGTTAACCCTCGTTGGACTTCACTTCCCGGTACGCTTTGCGACTGGCTGTAGTAAGGACGCGTCTAAGTGGCTAACGGAAAGACCAATTACATTCAGGGTTATTGTTACTGGGAACTAGCGTTTCGTTACCAGGAAGAAACGCTAATCCAAAGCATCCCACTTTACTTGAACTGTAACGGGCTGAAAATTATAGAAAATACCTTATGTCTTTATGCGTTTGTAGATATGTAATTATGGTATGTTGGACTATTAACTCTTAGGGCAAAATAGGCCAATACGTTGTCCGATTCATCGACATAATTGACCAAATCACAACAAAATCACAAACCAACCACCATAGCAATGGCAAACACTGTATTGGGCGTTGGTACGGGTGTTTTTCTTATAGTCCTCATCTGGATCTTAGCTTTAATGTTCGGGATAATCCTTTTGAGGGCATCTGGGCCGATCAGGTATGTAATAGACTCCGATACACACCGCATAGACGAAGATGTTCTTGAAGTAAGGATCTAAACTGTTACTGTCCAGCAGCACTATAATGTAATTGTACGAGTCCTGTCATATTAAGTAATTTCACGTTTATGTGTCTTGTGTTTTGCTAGACTGGGAGTGGTTCCGGTGTTTCTCGTGGCTCTCATCATCACACTGGTGCTCGTGTTTTTCCCTCGTACATCTGAAACCATCCCTCTTTTCCAAGAGGCGAAGGTACGTCGATATTTGTACATGAGGGTACATGCAAGATTGGCACTATGCTTGACTAGGGGTCAGGGCAGCATGGGGGAACAAACGCAGGCAGGTACCGCGGTATCAGAAAAAGCTCTAGACGTTTTTGTTGCAAAGTTTTTCGACACTATTCCTTCTACATATTACAACTTGCTCACCAAGTTTTGGTTTTAATTTAAGATGTGTTTGCTACCCACGTTAGGGCTCTCTCTTTAAAATCAAGTAATTTAGTTGACACAGTTTTCCCAACAAAAATGGGGAAACACGAATCCAAAATGCAATGTGCAGCCAGCTTCCATTTACAGGGTTCAAGCGCTGGCTCAGCCAATGGGGGAGTCTGGTCAATCATTTAATTACAGGAGCCAAGTGCATCTGAAAGTTCATCTGAATTTTAAATTATATATAGAGATGTGTGTGTGTGTGTGTGTGTGTGTGTGTGTGTGTGTGTGTGTGTGTGTGTGTATCATATATATACATATATACATATATATATATATATATATATATATATATATATATATATATATACATACACATACGTATATCACTCTGGTCTTCTAAAATAGGTGACTACTGTTGCTATGTGCCAGAGGAAATGTATTATAGTGAGCGCTGGAGATTTGGATATGGATATTCGGTTGGGCACATTTTTATTCATATTGTAGTATGCTCAGCATCGGTCTACACTAGGTTGTGTTTCCACTTAAAATGTACATACTTTTGCCATGTGATGTGCCACTATATGCAATGCTATGCACAGATGTATCTATTTATACAAATGTGCATGCAACTCAAGCAACCAATTATACAGTAGTGTTGAATATCTGCGTGTGTGTGTGTGTGTGTGTGTGTGTGTGTGTGTGTGTGTGTGTGTGTGTGTGTGTGTGTGTGTGTGTGTGTGTGTGTGTGTGTGCTTGTGGGCGTGTGTGTGCTTGTGTGTGTGTGTGTGTGTGTGTGTGTGTGTGTGTGTGTGTGTGTGTGTGTGTGTGTGTGTGTGTGTGTGCATGTACATGTGTGTGTTTGCATGTGTGTGTGTTCTTGATCTGTCTTGGCTTACCGTCTTACCGGCACGCATGTACAAGCGGTCAGTCACCCCGAGACTGCGAGATTCAAAGGGGGCAAAGCATCACAGCATCATGCCGCCCATGAGTTTAAGCTAGAGAAGGGAGAGTTTTCCTATAGCTGCTCAGCGTGGAAATATTATTTTAATTAGTGCACTCGAATGAATAAAAAAAGCAAAAATATGTTTTTTTTTTTTTTTTTTCGTTTTGGCAGACAACCATAATATTCATCATGCCTTTTATTTAATGAACCTCTGAAAGAAACACAAGTAGTCTTCTTGCTCTCCAACGACAATGTAGGGGGGCAGGATACTCACTACTTGGTATATGTGCAAGTACACATGTTTGTACGTATGTTTGCATACCTTTTTGTATGTGTATTGACGTGTGTGGGTATGTGTGCACGTGCACGTGTGTGTGTATGTGTGTGTGTGTGTGTGTGTGTGTGTGTGTGTGTGTGTGTGTGTGTGTGTGTGTGTGTGTGCGTGTGTGTGCGGTTCA
Source organism: Urophycis tenuis (assembly GCA_036785325.1). Taxonomy (NCBI): domain Eukaryota; kingdom Metazoa; phylum Chordata; class Actinopteri; order Gadiformes; family Phycidae; genus Urophycis; species Urophycis tenuis. The sequence goes on along the minus strand of JAXIVH010000012.1, from coordinate 10,702,918 downwards.
ACAACACTTGTCGTACAGCTCCGCTTTATCTAATTCCAACAGCCCCAGAACAAACATCCCAGTGTTGGCGGCTGGCTGCTGTCAATAAGCCAGACAGATTTGCCAAGGCCAAGACGCTAGTCCACAGAACACAGCCCGGGAGAGACCTGCTCCAGTTAACCTACTGTTTACACCACCTGTAAAGATATGGGGGGGGGGGGGGGGGGGGGTAAACCAGGATAACTGACTTCCTCGAATTTAGTTTATTGTTGTATACAATGGGATGGGTAATGTGACTTCAAGTTATCAATCATGAGAAAATCATGCTGACAAAAAAACAGCAGAGATTTAATTAACAAATGACAAAAAGGCCTTCAAGGAAAACCAGAAAGGCTTGATGCTGTGGTTCACCACCGCTATGTCCTATGTGCAATCCTGGCTGGGGGTATGTTACCTCAACACCCTTTTTATTTGTGCCGTGTCAGACGCGTTGTGTTCAAAACATGGAAGAACACGAACATGGCCACCTGCCAGTGGGTCTACACAGATTTGATATCATTCAGTTCCAATCTGGATTAATTACGAGGACGCCGACAGTCATTTAACATCAGAGTATTGCGCGGTTGGCATGGCAACCATATATGAGCTTTCAGATTTAATGATTGCCGGCTATATTGCTTGCATAGCAGCCTCCCCCGTTTGCCGTGTTTCCCGTGTGTCGCGTGTGCACTTTGTCGAAGACACACACACGCATGTGCTGTACATGCGGATGCGTCTACATTTTTTCCCCGTATGCCTTTGGTGTGCAGGTAACTTTGTGTGAGATATGTCTCGGCTAACCTCTCACTTTCAAACACCGGCAAAGTATCATAGTGCCAATTAGGCCTGTCCCTGAGAGGGGGGAAGGGGAGAGGGTGGATAGGCGTTACAACGCACACACATTCACACACGCACACACACATACACACACACACAGACACACAATCATGCTCAATGCCACATTAATAATACATGGCTCTGCTCTGGGTTCCCATCTCCTGCCTAATTGGCAAATTAAAGGGAGATGTGTTAAATGTATCCATAAGAGCCACACACACAGAAGCGCATGCACACGCACACACGCACTGTACGTCTTTCGTCAAAAACGCAGTCTTGCGTTTTATGACTCAATCTAGCATCAATATTTTTTTACATGGCACAGAGCATTATGTGGATGCATGACCAACTGACCTGAAAGTAAATCCTATATGTCTATTCGTATGTGTGTGTTTACAGAAGAGGTGGCATGCAGTTATTGGGTGGGCTGTCCAATATTGAGTGAATTTAGTGGGGGGATCAACATGGAGATGAATCCTTCTGGCCGATGCTTTGTTAATACGTCTGTCCCCTAATACTGCCGTGTTCCACTCAGATACCGATGATACGCAGGACCATCTCCCAGCTGTACCAAAGAGATGTTGCGCCATCTAGTGGTTAGATTGCACATGTTCGAATGGATGAAAGGACGTTGCGTTTCAATAAGCAGTGCAATTTACTCTACATCACCTCACCTCACCTACATCACATTACAAGTGCATCACCTATATATTTATATATCCACATTTATTATTATTAATTATGTGTTCCGCAAGACTTTAAATGTGTGAGTGTAATGGGATAGTACAATGAAAGTGAATATAGTGAGCATTTAAGATATTTAAGATATGTATCTATCATCTATAGAATTGATATGGTAGCACACACTGCTGACTATTTGCTTTTCAAATGGGAATCAAATACATGAAAGTTATTTCAGAAACACATGCACACACTCACACACACACACACACACACACACACACACACACACACACAGCCAAGCTGACCCAGTTTGTCACCCAAGAATCCCCTCCAACACATGTGAATCCAAAGGGTCATGTCAACCACACACACGTCAGGGAATCGGGTTCGAAGCCCATTGATATTTACATTAATGGATTAAACCCAGAGAGGCAGCTCTAGGTCCCTGGCCTCAGTGGAGGTATCCAAGCCTCCAAGAGGGAAGATCATGGGTCTCTCCTATAGCTGCACGAATGAGCTCAGTAAACGACCATAAGCCCATTCCTCTGTCACACAGGCAATCGTCTGCCGTGGCCTACAGTCCCATCAAATCGAGTGTGAACCTCCTTGTCCCCCCCCCCCCGACAGATCGTGGACCAGCTGTTCATCGGCCGCTACGTGCTGCTCTCCGTGGTCAGCGTGGCCTTCCTCGCTGCCCTCTTCATGCTGCTGCCTCACCACCTCCTGGAGCCCGTGTACGCCAAGCCCCTCAGGACCCGCTAGAGCTGGCGCCGACTCCCCCGCCACACCCATCCACGGACACTGAGTTGGGGGAGAACCAAAGAGGGGGAGGTGGAGGTGGTGGTGGTGGAGGAGGAGGAGGTGGTGGTGGAGGAGGAGGTGGAGGAAGAGGAGGAGGAGGAGGTGGTGGTGGAGGAGGAGTAGGAGGTGGACCATGGTTCGGATACCCGCTCTCACCTCGGAGCGGGTTGCATGAATGCTGAAGACTGAACAAGAACGCAGTCGGAGAAACAATGTTTGCCCCGGGACTGACTGGAGTTGTTTGGTAGGTTAGGTGGAGTGTGCACTGCACACACACTGCCAGTGGAGGATTTGTTGACAGTATGTATTTTTGTATTGATTGATATGCTGCTGGGGTTTTTTTTTTTTTTTTTTGTAAGTTTAGGAGTTTTTGGAGAGTTTGAGGAATTCCTGCTTCACGCAACTATCAAGTCTTTCCAGAGAAGTGGAACAGAAACTCCCAAACGACAAAGTGTTAAGTCCATTAAAAGATGCTTTTTCCACCATGCAGTCCGACTTATTAAGCCGGTGATAGGTGTGAGTGGTAAGGAACGCGCAGGGTGATTGCTGTTGATGGACTTTACTTTACTCTTGGTCCACTGTGGCAAATCCATCAGTGATTGACAGAAATTGTGCATAATACATACACATTACTGTTGCTTTATTAGCTCAAGCCTTTCAGGGCACACAGGACCCAACAGGGGTTCGGTTTTATCTGTGCCGCAAATAAAAGCAAACAACAGGGTTGCGATAATAATGGTTTATTTTCCAATCCCCTTTATAATTATTGTCACATTTTGGCTGGCAGATAGTGCTTGGCAGGTGGTATTGTGGTTCGTAATGAATGTGGATAAATACAACTTTTAACACAAGACCTGCATGGAAATTACTCATTCACAGCATGGCCTCCACCTCTTCCTTAACACAGAAGACTTGTTTGTAATTTGGCTTTAATCCCAGAACTCATCAGCGTCGGTACGCTATATATACACACACCGATCTATGCTTTTAGTTTAACGCGTAAACCCGACAAAGTAGTTTCGGGCGGTGATAAGCTACATCAGCGTGGCGCGATTTCCACACCTGTCTGAATCCCAGCAAATAGCAAGGCTAGCGTGTTTTCACTTCACCTTTAAGTGGGATGCGTCACCTTTAGGTGGCGGCAAAGTCCCAACACGTGTCCGGTATGTAGTCACTCTTTAAGGTGCGATCGACACCCACCCCAGTTTGCCGACAGCGTCGGCGCTCCCCGGCTCCCAGCCGCCGCACGCCGTGGTTACGCCGGCGATGCCGTCCTTGATAAATATGCAAAGAGTCTCACTGAGCATAATGAGCCGTAACAGTCTGGAGGCCTAATTATAAACACTTGCGCCCACTACCACCACCACCACCACCACCAGCAGCACCACCACCAGCCACCCCCATCCACACAACCACCACCACCACCACCACCACCCACCTCCATCCACACCACCACCACCACCACCACCAGCAGCACCACCTACCTACCGTTTGTTAAAGTGTGAAGTCCAGGGAGACGTGGAGTGGAATTCCAACCAGATGATAAAAGAGAATGTAATGAATCAAAACCAATCCTATTAGTTCCAGCCCACATCCCTATACTGGGCCTCCCTTTTTTTTTTCCAGCACAACAATCCACTGCACAATTTCACACTAACTGGGTGGGGTTGGGGAGGTGGTGGTGGTGGTGGTGGTGATGGTCTGTGTGTGTGTGTGTGTGTGTGTGTGTGTGTGTGTAGGGTGGGTGGGTGAGATAAGGGATCAGGAGAAGGGAGAAAAGTTACCCGGAAGGACAGCGTTGTCTTTAATTGGCCGAGTGATTACCTCACAACCTGTTACTCGCCCTGCATTGTGTTCAAGAAAATCTCTTGAGAAAATTAAGTTTGTTCTTCTTTAATTTTAACTTTTTATGGAGAGAATTTGTCGACAATGTTTGCGCAAATAGTTAACAAGAATATAAGGTCAAGTGACTTGCCCAAGATGTGCCTATTGAACCTTAACTATAATTCCAACAGCAGGTAAGTCTATACATTAAATGAAGACAACCAAACCTGAAGAGCTTCCGTCTCTCGAAAGTGTCGATGTTTGCAGAAGAGTCTAGATTAAATGATAAACCTGTCCGTGTCCATCTGTACATCTATCTATCTCTCTGCCTATACCTCTGTCTGACTATTTTGTTCCATCTATATCTTTCTCTCCTCTTCATCACTTTTCCTCATTGTAATGTTTGCTTCAAAACTCCCACTGTGGTGAGTGGGAAAATAGGTAGAACAAAGCTTGGAGGAGGGTGTGTGTGTGTGTGTGTGTGTGTGTGTGTGTGTGTGTGTGTGTGTGTGTGTGTGTGTGTGTGTGTGTGTGTGTGTGTGTGTGTGTGTGTGTGTGTGTGTGTGCCCGCGTGTTTGTGTGTGTGTGTGTGTGCGTGTGTGTGTGTGTGTGTGTGTGTGTGTGTGTCGGGCGGAGGCGGGTGTCACTTGGAACTCGGAGACAAAGTCTTTGTGAAGCAGCCAGCTGGGCATTTAAAAAGATGGGGAGGCGGGTGAGATTGAGATGGAGGAGAAAAAGAGAGAGAGAGCGAGAGACAGAGGACACAGTAGTGCGAGGAGGAAAGTTCATGGGGCTTGGGTTTTTAAAGTCCGTGCTGGAGGGGGATTGGGGCGTGCCCCCACTTTAGCAGATCCCACATTGAAGCCCACTCGAGCAGAACTCCTGCTTGGGTTTTCACATCCTCACGCCTCTCACCCCCACCCCCTAGTTTGTGATATGGATATCCACCCACCCACCCACCCCCGCTTCCTCACCGCAACTTCACAGAGAACCGGACGAGCCCTGTCTAAATATTAAGGAAACTTAGCGGACCCTTGTCACAATGTGGCTTCGCTTTGGCTGGCACTGGGCCATTGTGTTTGGGATTTGCCAGCGTTTGTGCCCATGAGAATCTTCGAGAGAGAGAGAGGGAGAGAGAGAGAGAGAGAGAAAGGGGGGAGAGAGAGAGAGAGAGAGAAAGGGAGGAGAGAGAGAGAGAGAGGGAAGAGAGAGAGAGATATCGTCGACAGCCTTTGGTCGTGGGCAAGGCTGCAGGAACAGACCAATGGGCTTATTCAGAGGAGCATCTAAGCTCGAATTAGAGATGGTATTATAGGCCAACAAGCGCACTGTTGGCCAACTCGGAGATACCAACCCCCATGCATTCCTTCCTAGGTGTCTCACCCGGGACTGGATGGTGGGAGAACCAGGAAATCAGTAAAACGAGTTGCCCAGTTTCCACGGTTACAAACTCTCGCCGCCAAGAATAGTGTTTTTTTTTTTTTTCTTCCCCCCCCCCCCCCTTGTCGTGTGTGTATGTGTGTGTGTGTGTGTGTGTGTGTGTGTGAGGTGCCATAACATACCCTTGTTTTTCAGTAGCGCTGGATGGTTCGCTGACCGCCATTGCGAAACACACAAGGGGGTGAGGGCGGTGGGGGGAGGCGGGGGGTGGAAGTCAACAACCGCGGAGGGGATGAGAGTGTGGCGTCCACACTCCTTTACCTCGACACCCTCGGCTACCAATCGCTCCGCGGCGGAGTTTAGCCGCCCGGAGGCTATAGGTCAGCGCCGCTTGATCGCCAATGGCTCTTTTTTTGATGGGGGGGGTCTTTGTTTGTTTGCTGTTTTACCATTTGGACACGATGCCCCATGGCGCGGCGTAGCGGGGGGAGACTATACGGGCGGCAGTGGGGGGGGGGGGGGGGGTTGGTCATTTTCACAGCGCCGAAGAAATGGTCTGAATTCGGTTGGGCTTAGAAAGGCAAAAGGGTTGGGGGGGGGGGGGGGGGGGGGGGCGATCAAAAGGGACGGTCACAATGGAGGGAACATGGGTGGGCCGAAGCCCGGCGAGAGGGACCGCTGTGATGGCCGGCCATGTTGGACGCCCGACGCTGGTCATTTAAAGGTTCTGGGCAGAAGGCGCTGAACTCTGGAGAACCTGCCAGCATACAGAGTGACATGATGAAGTCATAGAAGGAAAGATAATGAAGTAGATTCAAGATTCAAGAGATTCAAGATTCAAGTATGGAATGAATGAAAATGTAATTTGATATTGTTTCACATTTTGTCCTTATTAAGTAAGGACTTATCGTGTTCAGGCCAAGGCTTGTGTTGTGCACAAAGTAAGTCATTAAAGAGATTCAGTCTGCTTATACTTCATTTCATACTTTCAACAGATTTGAAACTAGCATCGTAAAAGTCTAAAATGTGAAGTCAGAAAAACAAAGTTAAATTCGTCCAATTTCCGTAGGCTGCGGTGCGAACGGGTTCGCGCTTTGAAATGATTTGACAACTTTCGACCAGGTTGCTTCATAACTTTCTTCTTGCCTGTGTTTTCTTTTTTTTTCTTTTTTTTTTTCTTTTTTGTCATTGGCAAGCCGAGTTGATATATGAGTCTCATACTGTGCAGACAGGCAGTTACAAATTTGGCCAGCTAGTTTACTGGCAGGGGGTCCCGTCTGCGAAGGGACCACTGATGTCTCATTAAAAGTGGACAGTGAATGAAAGAAGAAGGCTTTGTACTCGCGTAGCCTCCTTTCAGCTGTGGCTCGTCAAAAGAAACACCACTCCCGAGGTCCGGCAAATTCCACGGCAGCTCCCGACAAT
>JAXIVH010000012.1:10688449-10690949 GCA_036785325.1 Urophycis tenuis | reverse complement strand
AATACCAGTAGTCAATGTTTTGATTTACTGGTCACTGTTTGCTATAGGCCTACACTTCATTATAATAGATGAATGCAGTACCTGGATATGTCTAAATGTATAGCACATATCAATAACCGGTGCTCTATGTCTTACATAAGTGATGAACTGAAAATGATAATGGCTATCTAGTGAAAATATCTCTGATGATTTTTCGGATGAGCAATTATGAACCATGAAGCTTGTTGTTATTCATTATTAATGCACACATATGTCCATAGAGCACACACACACTTTCTATAATAGTATCTCATAATAACATGTTTGAAAGGAAAAAAGCATACGTGCTCAATTTATAATGATGTCATTAAGGCTTCAGGAACCATTGTTGCAGTGTGTGTGTTTGTGTGTGTGTGTGTGTGTGTGTGTGCGTGCGTGCATGGGTGTGTGCGCCTGCTTGCGTGTGATATTCAAATTCTACACTATACAAACATGGTTGTATGAAAAACTATTTCAAATATAGTCATTCCAAACATTCTCTTATTCTCCCAAAGCGTTGCATATGTAGCTACTGAATCACCCAAAACATCAGCCAGAAGTTTGTTCAAATTCGGCAACCCAGTTCTAAGCAAATAAAATAATTGGGTATATTTTGTTAAACACAACTCAACAACTCAATTTTTTCCATTCCTCCTCTCGACAAAGGTCCTTTTGTACAGCTCTTGGGATATGGTTGTGAGAGAGGTCGCCTTTGTTGCTGACCACAACAGAGACCCAAGACTCAAGCTTCCTCTCCTCTGCATAGGAAGCTGGGTGCTGCAGTCCGTCTCCCCCTTGCCCTGGTCTGCCCCCCCCCCCCCCCCCACCCCCACACACTCCCTCCCCAGCCCTCCCTCCATTTCCCCTGAATGTAGTCAGCCACCAACGGGAAACTCAAACAATGGAATTCCAAGGTTGGCCACAAATAGACGTCGGTGTTTGTGCGCAGAAGACCCTCAGAGTTGTTTGTAGCGGCGGGTGTGGCCCCCGCATGTGTGTGAGTGCATGTGTGTGAGAGTGTGTGAGTGTGTGTGTGTGTGTGTGTGTGAGAGTGTGTTATCGCACTTCATCATCGATTCAGAAGGGGGCCCCACCTGGGCCTGGAACACTGTGGAGCAGCTCCGGCACATTGGGTTCTAATCTAGAGTTAACTTCCCACGAAGTTCTGTATGTCAACAAGAGCAGCGTGGTTCTGCCTGGAGGCGCTGGCAGGACATGGTGGTAACACTCCCAGCAGGGGTTCAACTCACACCGATCGCCCATACGAAGAATCTATGCATTCACGCTATTGTATGACCAAGAGCGTCCACCAAATGGCATACATAACAATAACAACAACAACCACAACAATGATTTCCTTCTTTGATCGTTTTCATCCACTGGTTATGTATGCACACAGCATGGCTGCGGTCGTGCATGTACAGTATGTGTGTTGAGGACCAGATATTCACAGATAGTCCTACATGTTAACATGCTCTGGCAACCATACAGTAGTATGACTGACCGTCGCTTGGAATAGAGGACATTGTTCTCCCAATGCCTACGAGGCTCCAATAGTGTACTGTAGTGCAGCATACAACAGAAACACATACATCTCCTCCATCTGCTCCCCACATTCTTCACCAACTTGGGCCGTTTGATGGTGATTTTGTGTGAATCAGTGTCTCACACCGACACCGAGACACATCGCTCATTGGTTTCTCCCTCTCTCCTCTCCCCTCTCAGGTTGGGGGGTGCGTGCGGAGGGCGAGGCGGCGGACGCCATGCCCCGCATCCTCCATCACCCCTCCGACGTGGTGGTCAAGGTGGGCTCGCCGGCCACGCTGTCCTGCCGCGCCGCGGGCACGCCGCCGCCCGCCGTCCAGTGGCTGCGCAACGGCCTGCCGGTGGAGACGGCCTGGACGGACAGCCCGTCGCAGGTCATCGTGCTCTCGGACGGCAGCCTGTTCTTCCTGAGTGTGGGCGACGGTGGCGGCGGCGGCGGCGGCGGTGGCAGGCGGGTGCAGACGACGCACGAAGGCGTGTACACCTGCGTGGCCAGGAACAGCGTCGGCGTGGCGATGAGCCGCAACGCCTCGCTGCACATCGGAGGTAGGAGGAGGAACGCTCCGGGGCTGCGGCGCTCCGGACTGCGGCGCTCCGGACTGTGGCGCTGCCGCGGCGGCTAGCGAGGCGGTGAAATCGGGACACGGGGCGGTCTGGGTTATGATGAGGATGGAGTCCCATGGAGATTGGGGTGCATTGCCGCGGGTGTACATCGTGTCAGGTGTTGATGACGTAGAGAACACGCAGCGCATACAGTACATTTACATTGACATTGAGGGCATTTAGCAGAGGCTTTTTTCCAAAGCGACCGACAAAGAGTACATTTTTCATAAGAAGGTGAAACATTTCATTGCTGCTAATACAGTAAGAAAGTCACCAGAACGAGTTTCAAGCATTTCAATTGCTAGGTTAACCATTGCTAGTATACAACATCTCT
>JAXIVH010000012.1:10644804-10688249 GCA_036785325.1 Urophycis tenuis | reverse complement strand
CTTGAGCAATATTCCCTGCTGTTTTACCTGCTGCTCAACGCCACGCGTCTCAATTCACCGTGAGTTGCTTTGGATAAAAGCGTATGCGAAAAATCTGCAAAATAGAAATACGCTCCATGTCCGTCCATCCAACCTTTTTTTTTGTTGCAGAACTCCTCATGTCCTCCACACCAGTCCCACCACTATAGTCCGCCATTAAAACTATATTCCCCCTCTCTCCCCACCCCACCACTCCCCACACTTCTCCACGTTCCAGACCCTGAGAGGCGCGCGGAGCCCCAGCCGGTCGCCCGCGGGCGGCTGACAAGGGCGGGGAGGCCTCCGACGTGCTGGCCGTGCTGGCCAACCCGCTGGTGATCGGCAGCGCTTGCGCCCTCTTGTGGTGCATTCTGATGACCGCGGCCCTCTGCCTGTACCGGCGCCACTCCAGCTCCGGCTTCCTGGGGTCCGGACGCAAGCGGGGCAATGGTGGGTGATTGGGGGGGGGTGATGTCATGGTTGATTTAATGTATTCTGAGTGTTATGTGATGTGATGTGTTGATGACATCATGTCATAAAATAATACATAACACTATATAGACATGATGTATGATCAGAATTTGTATTGCCAAGTAGGCTTGCACACAACAAGGAATTTGATTTGGTGGTTGGTGGCATGACAATAAACAAATAAACTAAACAATAAACAATAACAGTAAACACAGTGCAAATTTCGTTTTTTATCAAGACAAGTCTTGATAAAAGTGATAAAGTTTTTAGTTTTTAGTAAGTGTGCAGTTGTGCATGAATGTACAATTTGTTCACTAGGAATATGTTATGATATATGTTAGCCCTGTGATAGGCTGGCCCCCCCCGCGACCCTCGTAGAGGATACAGCGGTTACGACAATGGGATGGATGGATGGATAATATATTATCCCTCATCTGTGGCAATATATTGTATAGTGATCTATGCCATTTAGTTCTTCAACAGCAATATGATTATAATATTATTGTCACGTGACACTCTTGTCTTGTCCTTGGTAACTGATCATTTTCAAAAGTTGATGCAATATTTTCTGCAGTTGGAATACTATTTGTGACAGTAATCACCTGTCGATGTTAAAGTTGACTACGCCATTGACAATATCATGTTTCATATTTCTTCTGTCAAGGTTTGCACAGGCTAGCCAGTGAAGACCTCATCATTAAACACAGGTAAACCTCAAGGGGCCGTCTTGACCGCTCACACACACACAGACCCGAACACACACACACACATACACACACACACACACACATACACACACACACACACACACACACACACACACACACAGACACACACACACACACACACACACACACACTCCAAGTGAGGCGACATGCATCGCTGCAACCCCGCGAGCTCTGCTTCCTCTAAAGAAACCCGGACTAGAACGAGAGCAATCTGTTCGTTTCTATCACATTCTATCCAACCTATGTCCTCTCCTCTGAGACGAAACCCCCCACGCACTCGAGAGATGCGTCGGCCATTTCATTTCGGTGGCGCTTTCACTTTCACTTATCCCGCTGGGGCCCGGTGCTAACGTGTGTACGGCCGGGTCATGCGCTGACCGCGTTGCAGGATGGCGACGCCGGACTCCCGTATGCGCTGACCGCGTTGCAGGATGGCGACGCCGGACTCCCCGTGGATGTCGGGCGCGTGGAGACCCATGCACTGCAACACGGACGTGTACCAGAGCCTGTGGGCCGGCGGCCAGGAGAAGGCCTTCAACAGGGGCTCCAGTGAGTACAGTCTCAGTCTCAGTCTCTCTCTCTCTCTCTCTCTCTCTCTCTCTCTCTCTCTCTCTGAGAAGGCCTTCAACAGGGGCTCTAGTGAGTACAGCCAGCCTGCCCCTCTCCTCTCTCTCTCTCTCTCTCTCTCTCAGAGAGAGAGTGATACTTTGGGTATCTTCTTCTACATGTATGGGGCGGCAGTAGCTCAGTAGGTAAAGCGGGTGGACAGAGCGGGTTGTCCACTAACCGTAGGGTCAGTGGTTCGATCCCCTTGATCCCCTCCCCCTCCTCCAACTGTCCAAATCTCGAACCCCACACACTTACTGATTGTAAGTCGCTTTGGACAAAGACGTCTGCTAAATGCCCCCTTTACCCTTTACATTTAAATATATATACGTATTGTGATTCGAACCCAGAACCGGGCCAGTAGAGGTCAAACACCCTGACCCTATTGACCACCTGACCCACACCAGGTCTCCCCGTCATGAGCAAACGGGACGCGGGCTGCCTGGACTCGTCGGTGCGCATCGTGCCCGACAGCTGCGGCGTCTACGGCACCTTCTACGTGGACCTGATGGGCGGCGGCCTGAAGACCTTCAACAGCCCCGCCCGCCGTCCCAGAATGCCGCACGGCCCCCCCGAGCAGCAGCAGCAGCAGCTGCAGCAGCCGTCGGCGTGCCGCGACGGCGGCGGAGGCGAGACCATCTGCATTGCCGCCGGGCCGGTTGCCAAGGCGACCCCGTCTGCGTTCCGGGAGGCGTTGCCGTGGAAACAGGCCGTGCCGCCGCGGCCCAGGATGGGCGTGCTGAGGGAGCCGTGGGAGAGGAGTCAGAGCAAGCAAGGTGAGGGGAGGGGGAGGGGGGAGGGGGGGGGGGGGGGGGGGGGTGTGGCGGACAGGGCTGGTGTTCAGGCCTGGTGAGAGTAGGTCACCAGATGGACACATCAAAAGAGAACCAAACCCCTTTGTAGTTTGCATTGGCCTCCCTCTCCAGGTAAATGCGTGTGCTGGCATGCATAATCTCTGCTTGGCTGATGTTTATCTATCCCCCGTACCTGTTTAGAGGGGAGTCCACAGCCCCACCCCAGAACGATCTGAAGAAAACCTGAAACGTTTTTTACAAGGCAGTGGTATACAGCACACAGATACCCTCCTGTTTTGCTGTGACTTAATTGTCGTTACTATGGTTATTCCATACGACACAATCTGTATACTAGCATAAAGAAAGACCCCCTGGACCCATCGTGTCTTGAATGATTGAGCTGGGACGATGTTTGTGTCCACAAACACGTCCATGCATGCATCTTCATCCTGCTTTCACTTAAATCTGCGCCACCGCGTCGGCTTGCCTCAGCAGCTTGTCCTTCATCCACTGACTTTCCTCCTCCGCTCCTCCAGAGCTGCATGCAGTGAAGAGCGTCCCCCTGTTGTCCACCACACACCAGCACCAGGCCCTCGCTACCCACGCCAAGAGGTCCAGCCACCTGCCCTCCCGACGAGCAGGTACCCCGACCATGAAGCCCCTCACTCCCCCTGAGCTCAGTCACGTACATGGGTCAGGGTGGGGAGCGAGGGAGAGGAAGAGAGAGAGAGAGAGAGAGAGAGAGAGAGAGAGAGAGAGAGAGAGAGAGAGAGAGAGAGAGAGAGAGAGAGAGAGAGAGAGAGAGAGAGAGAGAGAGAGACTGAGACTGTACTCACTGGAGCCCCTTTTGAAGGCCTTCTCCTGGCGAGAGAGAGAGAGAGAGAGAGAGAGAGGGAGAGGGAGAGGGGAGATCTCTCTCTAAGGTTCTGGGTTCAAATACCAACACCAGTACCCTGGTACTCAGTCTCACCGAGGAATCCTTGAGCAAGATGCCCTAAGCCCTTACCAGCTCATCAATGCTTAAGACCATTCAAACTCCTTGAATAAACTACAAAAATATGCACATTTTACACAGCACTGTGAGTATGCGAGCCCAAATGTCCCATCTGGAATGAATGGCAAACATTGTGTTAACACAAATTATCCTATCTTAAAAGTTACAACCTCAAAGATTTCCGTTGTGCTCTCTTTAGCGAGCAGGAATTGTTCCCACAGAACCTGGCTGACACTTAAGTTTGTTCCACTCCTTACACTTCAACTGCGAGGGCTTTCATCAGCAGGCCACAGGCTCAGACACCATTGTTACCTCGCTCGTTAAGCCGCGACGCAACACACACACGGTCTGAGATTGCCACTTTGAATGGCCGCTGATTGAAATGCCCCCCGGCGCTGCTCCCTGAGTTTTTTCTCTCTGTTCTCTTTCTGCGTCGAGGCGCGTACGGCGAGGCCGCTCGGCTGGCCGACTCCACCCGGATGCTCCACTACTCCGCCTCCCTCCACCTGGTGGACATGCTGCCCTCGCCGCCGCCACCCCCGCCCGGGGAGGACACACAGAGCCTCAGCTCGGACGAAGGGTGAGAGGCGCGGGGCACGGGGCACATGGAGGGCAGACAAGAGAGAGACGCGCCTGTAGGTGTACGCTGTGGGCAGTAGACCCGGCGTTGGGAGGGTGAATGGGGCGACGGAGCCGCTTTTTGGGAGGGCGGGTGTGGTGTTTCGGACCCCCATTAGGTGTTTGTGAAACATTACTCGGAGGGGACATTGTTGTTTAAATTAGTCCGATTTAAAATGAGAATTGAAAATTTGGATAGAAAAATGTGTAACTAAATTTATCTCAATTACATTTCAAGTGGCAGTTAAATATTAGGAATATAGTAGAAATAAAAAACTAAATATATATAGATAAATATATTTTTGTTATTATATATATTAAACGCAATAGTATGAATGATGGGCTATGCCATTGTGAATGTCCATTGTGTACATTTTTCCATAAGGTGCTGAGTGCTTCACTAAGGACACAGGTCAGACAAGAACTACCCGCTTCCTCTGAAGCAAAAGTAAATATTTCAAGGAAGCGGCGTCATTAAAACCACACCTTCCTGCATTAAGTGCATCCTGTCAGGGAGCTTTTACTTTGTAGAGAGGACTACCGTCGCTTCCTCTCGGGCTCGTGCACCTCTCGAGTTTTCCACACAGTTGGAGATGAACAATGAGAGGGGAAAATAAACAACGAGGAGAGGAAGAGGTCTAGCTAGAGGAACAAGTGGCAATTAAATACATTATTTAGTTAACAAAATAAGTAAATATAAAATGTATTAAACGAATAACAATTTTCCAAGGAATGATTTATTTATTTGAAGAGAGAGGTGAAAGTCCAACGGCTGTTGCTCATTAAAAACTGGGAAACAACAGGAAAGGGGGAATTGTACGGCTCGGAACGCACGTATACATGATGGAATGTAGGAATGCTTTGTAAACGGTAAAGGGTCATTTAGCTGACTAGTTGTCCAAAGCGACTTACAATCAGTACATTTGTGGGGTTCGACATGTGGACAGTTGGAGGAGGAGGGGGATCAAGGGGATCGAACCACCGACCCTACGAGTTAGTGGACGGCCCGCTCTGTCCACCCTGTGCTCTACCCACTGAGCTACTGCCGGCCTCCAACTTCCAGTCACCTTCTCTGTGTTCATTCTTACGGATACACGACTGCCTTGAGGACATTGCCCATTTCACATTGAAACCGACCTGTTTCCACGTCGGTCGGACACAATTCAAAATGGCGTCCTCTCATCCCTTTCCCCCCACCCTACCCCCACAGCTCCAGCCGCTCCACCAAGCTCACGGCCGACCTGGGGTCCCTGCAGTCCGTCTCCACCGCCTCGGGCCGCTGCGGACCCCCGGCCGCGGGGCCCCTGTGCGAAGACGACCCCGAGGCGGAGGGCCCCTCGTACAGCCGGGGCTCCACCGCGTCCTACTGCCCGTCGCTGGACAAGAGCGCCATGACGTCGCAGGAGGCCACCCAGTACCTGGAGCTCAGCCACGCGCCGGAGACACGACGGTGACGGTTCACGCACGCAGTAGAGCTGACGAGAGAGCCGGGGTGGTCTCTGTGTAGCCCCCAATATATTATCATGTGTTTTTGATGGGACGTTTTAGATTAGTCTTAGCACAGAAAATAGTAGTCGTCATAGTTTTTCTTGTATTTATAGCCGTAGATGCTAAAAGCTCTCTCAAACACAAAACTACACACTGATACATCACACTCATGTTGATCTCTCTCTCTCCTGACCCACCAGCGGCCAATCAGGACAGCCCCCCGCCGCCGCCACCACGCCGGCCCCCACCACTCCTTCTCCCCGGACCTGAGCTACGTCTGCGGGCCGGCCGAGCCGCTGGGCACGGGCTACCAGCAGCTCCAGAGCCTCCAGCACCGTGACCTCCTCCACCATCACCGTCACCACGACGACGGCGACATCGACCGCGTGGCCGCGCCCTCCGCCGCCGCCAGCGCGTGGCGGCGGGCGCGGCTCTGGAGCACGCCGTCGTCCTGCTACAGCGAGACGACGGACGGCGGCTCCGTGTGGAGCACCTGGGCCTCCCTGACGGACGGTAGTGCCAGCGCGCGCACCAGCGTGGTCAGCTCCGTGGACGGCTCCTCCACCGTCAGCGACGGGAACTTCGCCCACTTCATGACGCTGGCCAGCGGCGGGTCGTTCAGCGGGGCGTCGATGTCGGGTGAGATGGGGGTTGTAGGGGTGGTGGTGGTGGTGGAGGGGGTGGGGTTGGGGATGGAGGAGGGGGTGGTGGTGGTGGTGGTGGTGGTGGTGGTGATGGAGGGGGTGGTGGTGCTGGTGGTGATGGAGGGGTCGGTGGGCGTGGGGGTCGTGGTGATGGAGGGGGTGGTGGTGGTGATGGAGGGGGTGGTGGGGGTGGGGGTGGTGGTGATGGAGGGGGTGGTGATGGAGGGGGTGGTGATGGCGGTGGAAAGTGCTTCTGACAGTTGCCAGAAAATGGCAAATGCCAGAAACAAGGTCAAGGATTTCGCAGGACAGACTTCGTCGCAGACCATGTGCATATTTTGTGAGGAATTCACTAAGTGCTCGGAGGTGACAGAGTGGATCGTACTACTGATGTTATTGTCAACAGAACATTCTATAGATTGGCATTATTGTCGACGCGTTATCTTATAAATAGTAGTAATACTATCATCGACAGTTTAAGTAACAAAATGCATTGACTAAATCCGTCCACCAGAGGGCGATGTCAACCCATATATATCGAACAACGGCATCAGAACGCCAATGCTTTTCTGTTTTCTGTTTCCCAGTACTGCCGTTATTTGCAGTGTCATGTATCGTGTGGCTCTCAGAGGAATATTGTGACATTAGCAGTCTGTCACAGTTGGTAAAATATTAATGAATTTCATTCTTCTATAAAATGTGTTTACGGGCATCCCTGCATTGAACCTTGGGTACCTGTATGTGTGTGTGTGTGTGTGTGTGTGTGTGTGTACATGTATGTAGTATAACATATTGTTACCGGTCTGTGTTTGTGTGTGTGTGTGTGCACACGTTTGAATTGATTCCACATATGGGAGCCCTCCCAGTCGTCCATGTTGGGCCTACGGGGTCTTGGAAATCAGTCTGTATATATATATATATATATATATATATATATATATATATACACGGTGGCACCAGGCAATCACTTAGAACCGCTCAGCAAATTGAATGGCCAGACAAGTCACTCTTTCCCCGCTGTCCCCTCATCCGTCACCACACCGTCACCACCTCACCCCACCACACACACGCACACGCGCACACACACACACACACACGACAAAACATCTCCCATCACCAGGACCCAACCGCTCGCCTCTGTAATACTAACCAATACCAAATCCAGATCAGTGTTATTGTCGGCTCTATCGACAAATACACGAGAATAGACCAAATCTGAAAGAGTCGATCGGTAAGTATTGCGCTGCGGCTCGTCATCCATTCAAACACGAGGCTAGCTTTGTGCGTGTGTGGCTTTCGTCCCGCATCACATGTTCTCCGTTCTCTGTCCTCCGTTGACGTTTCGTCTTCATTTTGTGTGTTTTGCTAAATCAACACACCGGGAGCGTGAAGTAGCAGCATTGCTGACGGATACCTTTCCACGGCGCCCCGCTGGCCGGGCCTTTCCTGCAGAATTATAACCGTGCGTATAAAGGGGCGAGGCGGTGTGCTCTCTGCTCCAGCCGCTGCCTGTGTGTGTCCACCTATTTCCGTTTTCTAACCACTGGCACATGAGGTGGTCCGTGAAAGGTCCTGATGAAAATCGAACGCTACACCCCGGAGGTCAAAGGTTGGGAACCACCGGTCCAAATGCGCTGTCTCATTCGGTTAGTTCTGTTTTTTTTTCTCCCTCCTACTCTGTGCAGGCGATTTCTAGATACCGGTGGGCGTTTTTGGCTCGTCTTCGGTGAAGCCGTTCTTGAAGCGAGGAGTGTTGCTTTTAGTTGGGTAAACATGCCTGTTGTCGCCCCGCGTGGAGGAACAGAGCAGGTTGTCTCACCGCCGCAGAGCTGGTGGGTGGGGGGGGGGAGGTGGGGGGGGGGGGGGGAGATGCTCATTAATACTGCACAGCGCTTCGCAGAAGTTTTCACACTCAACTATCGTACGATCGGTAAACTCCGTGGAACATTGTGAAGTAGGTGACCTGAATTACATGATCAATTATACATTCTAAAACAAAATTATTTTGGGGGCGTTTTTTTTTTTTTTGTCCTTCTAAAATAAAATCTCCAATCGAATCTAAATATACTGGGTTTGATCCCAAACGCGGGTGTAGCCAAGTACCACCGACACACACACACACACACACACACACACACACGCACCACAGAGCACCAAACTTCTTCTTCTGTTGTTTCCCCCCCCCCCCCCAACCCACAGACTTCTCCCCGCCGGCGTCTCCGCTCAGCGGCCTTTTCCCGCCCTTTTACGGCGAGGGCTCCGCGGCGGCGGAGAGCTCGCCCGTCCCGGCGTGGGAGTGGAACATGGCCTGGCTGGAGGAGATGGAGGCCCGGTACAGGGCCCAGTGTGCCGGGCCGAAGCCCTTCGAAGCCTGAGAGTGTGTGTGTGGGGGGGGGGAGGGGAGAACCACACAGGAAGTGGCGACGGCGGCCATCTTGGAGACAAAGGGAGGCATTCAGTCGCCTCAAGGTTGTTTGGTTTGGTATTTTTTCAACAGACAATTCATAAGTGGTGCATACCTGATGATTTTTACTATTATTATTATTATTTCTCTCGGTTTGATATGGCCCTGCAGCTCGACCTGCCGGACCAATTGTACTCGACAGCCCTCTGCAGTGTTCACAGATTCTCACCGTTTACTCGAGAACCACTTATCTTGCATCTCCACACAGCGACTGCTCGGGTTCCTCTCTTTAGGGGGCAATGAAATGACTGGGGCTGGAATAACAACAGTGAGGCTAGGAGGTATGCGACTGTTGTATTGGAAACGTTGTGTCTCAAAATCGATAAGAACACATATGCAACTGTAAATAGGCAACGTATGCAGGAAATGCGATTTAAAGACATTTCCAAATTATACTCTCGCATTTTTCATTTCACAGTGTTTTTTTATTTTATATCTGTATACTTTTGTCTCCCCATAGACTTTCAAGTTTTTTTGTGTTGTGTTTTTAGTGTTTCAAAGCAAAGCCAGTTTTGAAAATAGAAAAATTCTTGGGTTAGAAAAGCAACATTTATTTTATTTGCTTCTGTTTACTTAATTAAATGCAGCTAATTAAAGGCACTAATTAATTAGAGCAGAATAAAATTTGCCTTGTTCAAATTTGAGCGTACTCATAGATTTCGATTAATAGACATAATTACATTGATATTTGTTTACCTTTTATACATATAAATTGGCCCGTTATTAACTACTATAAATGTGTTCCGTCTTAAAAGGCGATGCCGAGATATTTGTAAACATGCCCAGATTCAGAAGAGTTGTTTAATCCCAAACTCATCGCTGTGTGTCCATAACCGGAGTTAGCGCTTGCTTTCCGTTAGCGGCTTCCATTAAGTCAGCTAGCTGTTCCATGTGAGGGAAACACACTTCTAATTGCTTTCTTGCGATTCACAATGTTTCTCAGAAGGAGGTGCTTGTTCAAAATGAGGGCCGGCGACAACAACAAGATTCTAATTTGTCTACGAAAAACACAAGTAAACCGTGCCGCCATGATTACCAGGCTGCCTGTGATGCCGTCAGGTTAATCACATAGACTACTCGAAGCAGACTGAAGCAGGTGATAATTCAACTGCGGTGCGTTGCAAGCAGTGGGATCCACGTCTGGATGCACGGCGACTTGAATTGAAATCGAACAACTCGTCTGAATCCGGATGAGAAAGAGGCAAACGGCGACACGCAGACTTCTTGGCGTTACCCTTTGAAGTTCTTCATTTTGTAATTGCATTTTTTGCAACTGTTTTCTATTTTTAATATCTGCACAAATACGCTGCAAGTTCTATTGCTAACCTGACTCAGGCTGCATGTGGGTGCTTTTCTCTCTGACTGTCTTGGAATATTCCAGTGTACTGTGCACGCAGTGCCGTGTTAATATTCAAAGGGCAGAACAAACTATTTTTATCCGATTTCAATAAAGGTTAAATAATACACCAATACACGGCGGTCCGTTCACGTGGAATTATTCAGACGTGAGCCGACGGCACAACACAAAGTTGTATCGCTTGTGCGTTTGTTGTCAAAACCATTGGACACAGCCAACAGATCTGGGAGAAGAGACGGCCCTTCTGAAGAAGCTTGTTGTTACAGATGGTTTCTGAGTGGCCTTCCAGGGGTGCGAGCGAAATCACCCTCAGCCCTTTTATGAAGCTTCCTCCACACCAGAAAGTTCACGGGAGCCTTCATCTGCTTAACGCAGATTACCCACCCGGCTAATTACTCGGGAAAAGACTGCCACTATTTAGATAGAGAGCTATTTAGATAGAGAGATTATATGCGAGAGAGAGAGAAGAGATTGATAATATCGACACGAAGACATAGATATATGGATGCATGTACAGAGAGATAAGACATTGGAGAGTAATACAAAGATGGATAGCTGGATCACTTCTGACCACATTCATCCACAATAATTGGGTTACAGTTTGTGACCGCAGCTACCAGGCATCAAATTCCTTGGGCTGACGTCAACGGAATACACTATGTCCATTAATTGTATCGTACCACACACTGGGAGTTGTTAAGCCACGTGTAGGACTCAAGCAGGGAAACCCAGTGAAAGCCAGCCCAACTGGGATTAAAGGTTGTTCGTTAGCCTATGTTATAATGGAAATTACAAACGAAATCAGCCTGAAGCAATAATATAAAATTAAACAACAAAATAATACCAGTAATCCACTCATACCTGCAGGGGGTTGTGTGTGTGTGTGTGTGTGTGTGTGTGTGTGTGTGTGTGTGTGTGTGTGTGTGTGTGTGTGTGTGTGTGTGCGTGCGTGCGTGTGTGCGTGCGTGCGTGCGTGCGTGCGTGCGTGCGCCAAAGGGATTATCATTCATCTGGTACACTCGCCAAGGCCATATGTTTCACACTGTTTCACACTTACACAGCGCCCCCCCCCCCCCCCCCCCCTATGTCTCTGCGCGCACCCCCGTGCGCGTCTGCGTCACTCCCTTCATGGACACACACACATTCGCCACACAAGACAAAAGCTGCATAATTATATCATCCGCCGCCTGTTTCTTCGTATGCGGGGCTCTCTTGCGTACGTCGCACGGCTCAATCTCAAATAGAACCGACGTAGCCGTCACTGCGGTAACATTTCATTTGTTATTTTTGACCGATTCCTTGCACTTCGAAATCGTTATTTTTCCTCTCGCGGTGATGGACAGCGGCTGCGCGAGTGACACATTAATCATTCAATTAAACAGGAATCAATGGCACTATGGGTGATGTATTTTGATCAGAATGTCAGTCAGAACAAGGACACACACACACACACACACAGATTTGTTATGTCCTTCACTCAAATAACTTTTCCTTTGCAAGTACTTAGAGTGACTAATAGTCAAGTTTGATGGATTGTTATTTTCACCAGGGAAACGGCAAAATGTGAAATAAAAGTTTAATTACTGCGTTGTATAAGCACTTAATACTTTATGCGTGGCGCCTTTTGTACTCCCGACGTGTTTGCCTCCATAATGGCTTCATTTGCGACCCTCTATGTATGCACCACGTCACTCCCCCCAAAACATCCATCTTTCCTGTCGCGCGGCAAATTAACATGGAAATTGGTATATGGCCGCATGGAAAGAGGCGAATGAGTTTAAACGACCCATCCCCTTCTTTTCAACGACCCCCCCTCCTCCCTCTTTCCCTCGCTGCCCCGCTCTGCCCTTATCTCTCTCTATCGCCAAGTTACCCCCCCCCCCCCCCCCCCCCGTCCGGACATGCCCCGCCCCCGATGGGCTGCTGCCCCACGGTGGGCGTGGCTGCCCTGACACTGGCCTAATGAATGAGCGGGGTGATTTATTGCTTGCGATGAGACGGAAAAACCGAGAGGGATCGCACCTAACCGCGGGTTTGTGGGGGTGGTGGGGGTGGGGGTCTGGTGACGGAACTCCCGATGGAGAAGGTCAGCCACGTAAATCTCCGGTCGTCCTGTTTATTTTATCTTCAAATTAAGTTTCTTTACGTTCAGGCCGTTCTTATTCCGCGTGCGTGCGTGCGTAAACGAATCGCACGATTCGTTTATAATCTTTTCACAAACAGGAACAACGACTGAGAACTCCGATTAAATATTTAGATTGTGAATACAATCTAAACACCTGCCTTTAGCGGCAAATAAACAGGTTACAGAGAAGTCATTAACAATAGTGGCCTTCAAACAAAGTCCATTAGGCCTACGCGCTTTAAAGCCATAACCTACCTGCCTGCCTGCCTTCCAGCCCCCCGGAATGGATGAAACTCATTCATATGCAGAGGACGTTCGGGTCAAGCTCATCTGGTCTCTGTAGCCTACAGCATCTGTACAGAAGAGCAGCTTTACTAAACACAGTGGTGTGGAAACAGACTAAACTAAAACACTGGGAAGTTGGCTCACAGCTCGCAGAGTTTCAAACTAAATCTATTTTAAAACCCAAGCCCTGTACTCACTGGTGTTCAGCGCTACATAAATAATCACTTCCACCTCAGCTTCGATTAACTTAAAAACAGGCACAGAAAAAAATATATATTCTACATGTGTTCACTAGCCTACAAAAGAACACAGCCCGAGAGCCAAACAAAAGGCATGACTTTGCGTGGGGTGGACGCTGGTAGACGTGTACCAGCTGCCAACCAACCGAGCAATCAACATGACGTCAGCCAACAAACAGTTAACAGATTAACCAATTAGCGCCCTCGTAAACAAACTACGGGATAACGAAAAGGACAAAAATAATTGATTGACTGTTGACCGGTTAAAACGAAAGGAACACGTGACCGTGGACGTCGTAACCGTGACAGCCTCACCCCGCCACTGTTGTAACTTGTTGTGCGGGTTTTGATGCAATCCAGCAGCAGACCACTCAAGCTGCTTCTCTCTCCTCAAAACAATCGATGGGGTTATCCGACTCACGGCAGATGGAACCCTTTTAGAATTAGTTTTGAGATGGAAAAACAAATTCTTGTTGTCAACATTCGAATTAGTAAAATGCAAAGTCATCCATCTCTCTCGCTGGCTTCTGCTTAACCAGACCTTCAACACCAATCTCTTTCACTCGTGACATTGTGCCTTATATGTGTGTCATTATTGTGTGTGTGTGTGTGTGTGTGTTGTGTTTGTGTTTTTGTATCTTTATAAAATGTGTTTGTGTATGTCTTTGTAGGTGTGTGTTCTACGTGTATATGTGTCTATGTATGTATGTGTCTGTGTATGTGGTTATACTGTACATATACGTGTGTCTGTGTCTATATTCCACGTATGTGTGTGTTGTACATATGTGTGTGTGTGTTGCACCTATGTGTGTGTTGTACGTTCGTATGTGTGTGTTTGTCAGTAAGCAGGGTTTTGCTTTCGTCTATGACCCAGTGGGGCACCGCGCCTGGAAACAGCACCCCAGGCTATGGCAGACCTCTTCTAGGGTGGTCCACAGTGCATATGTGTGTGTGTGTGTATGTGCATGTATGTATGTGTGTGCCTCAGTCGTAAACGAGCTGCAGAGATGGAGAGAACCTATATGGCGATGGCGGGGGGCTAGCAATCGTATGCTACTCGCTACACACAGCACTTATCCAGGTGGAAGAGGATGTGGATGTTTGAAGAAAGATGCAAGACATTAGCAGAGGAAGAGACACACACACACACACAGACACGCACACACACACACACACACCTTTACCAGAGGTCAGAACAGCAGGAAAGCAAGAACGAGGAGTACAGAGAGAGGAAGTGGGTTGGCTTGAATTTCAGGTATTAAAAGCTGTGCTATAGAATTGAGTCCTGGCAACACATTGACTTGACTCGATAAGAAGGAACATTACAAGCGATTACATTTAGCATAAAGCCGAAAACTATGAATTAATGAAATGCCCGACAAACCCTGACAATTCAATTAAGATAAAACATAAACGGCCGGTTTTCATGAGAGATTTCGCCAATCACGGTCTCTACAATGTGGGGCCTGTTTTTGGTAATAGTCTCTTTACATCTGAGGGGCAGTAGGAGTGCTATGGATCGTGTGGATAAAATGTGAAATGAATTGCTCTGTATAATGGAGTGGGATTTTCAGCCATTGATTGTTCCGGAACAAAAGCTGGCGAACCTCCGGCTTCGTTTGACAAATGTATTTTTTATTGGACTTTTACAAAACAACAAGAGTACAAAAAAAGTCATCCCACAGAACTTTGCGATTTCTTTTCTTCTCGTCTTTTTTTTTTTCTTCCTTCCTTCTTCTTCGCCAGAGAGAAGATGCAAATTTCCTCGCCACACGCTTGCAGCAGACACTCTGTCCAATGAACACGGGGGGGGGGGGGGGGGGTTGGGGGTGGGTGTGAGGGTGGGGGTAGGGGTGTGGGTGGAGGAGGGGGGAGGGGGGCAACGGTGGCAGGGGCGGGTGGAGTTTACAATCAAACCGTTATAAAGCCTGTCCGTCTTCCGACACAATCATTCCCGGGCCGAAAAAAGAAACCGAAAAAAGACTCACTCAAAATGGACTCCCCCCCGAAAAACCTGCAGCGAGTGCGACATTCATCAGAGTGTGTGTGTGTGTGTGTGTAGCGGGGGGGGGGGCCGCACAGCACAGAGGGGGGGGGGGGGGGGTCCACCGGGTAGAGGAGGTCCATCCAGAAGAACCGAGAGAAAGAAAAACAACACTTTTCTGAATACTGCCCCCCCAACTCCTCCCCCCGCCCACACAAGTCACCCCCCCCCCCCCACTTCCCAGCCCTCCCACCCAACGTCCTCACCCCCCGCCGCACTCTCCCTCCCTCCCTTACATAGGGGGGGGGGGGGGGGGGGGGGAGAGTGCGCACTTTGTGCTTTATATGTTCTGTTGCTTCGCCATCACAACATACGAGAGTGCCACGGGGTGGGCTGCGCTTTCTGGACGTATACATTTTCAATAAAAAATAATCTAAAACAAAAAACTGAGAGAGAGAGAGAGAGAGAGAGAGAGAGAGAGAGAGAGAGAGAGAGAGAGAGCGAGAGCAGTTGGCACATTCAAGACGACATGATATTTCTTTCATAGGAACAATAATAATAATAACGAACCATTATTTTACATTTTGTTGTTCTTGATGCTTATAAATACAATATACGTCTCTGCCCCCCCCCCCCCCCTGTATCGAGAACTCACAAATGAACAGTACAGAGATGGATATTTACAAATCAGGAGCAAATCCGGATAGGCCATAAATAATCAGAGTAATACCAGATGAAACTAGCTTGATGGAAAGTCGTGTTGATCTTTCGCAGCCGGTGGGCTGGGTCCCCATGGAGAAAAACAACGCTGATCTCTTTTCCCTCGTTGTTTTCTTCCACTTGCTTCCATGGCGGGAAAAGCTGTGTATGTGTTTGTGTGTGTGTGTGTGTCTGTGCGTGTGTGTGTGTGTGTGTGTGTGTGCGTGTGTGTGTGTGTGCGTGTGTATATGTGTGTGTGTCTCGTTGAAGGTGCTCCTTATCTCAAGTCCTGAACAGGAACAGAAAAAAAAAAAAACATTACATACGGTAAATATGTCATCTTTGTTGGTATGTTTTGTATTGATGTGTACAATACAAAAACACAAATGATAGAGAATACCAGAGTCTACACAACGTCTTGTATATACTATAATCCTAATATCGAGTCTTTCGTGGTTTAGCAGGTGCTTTTATCGAGCGTGGCTTAGAGAGAATTTCCTGAGCCATGGCGTTAAGGTGCAGGTAGGGGGTTGGGGCAGCTTCTGGGGCAGGTCTACCAACTGGTAGAGCGTGGGAGAGTCAGACCCAGAACCTC
The DNA here is from genome assembly GCA_036785325.1 of Urophycis tenuis. Classification (NCBI taxonomy): domain Eukaryota; kingdom Metazoa; phylum Chordata; class Actinopteri; order Gadiformes; family Phycidae; genus Urophycis; species Urophycis tenuis. The sequence continues at coordinate 10,672,140 of JAXIVH010000012.1, read as the reverse complement.
TGGCTGTGAGGTGGGGGGGGGGGGGGCGGGGCAAACAGCCTCGCCACGAGACCAGCCTGACCCACAACCCGCGAGCGGTCAACAGCTGGACCGGGACTGGGAAAATCATTCAGGCCCCCGGGAATTCCATCACAGAACACAGACCCCGGTCAGGGCACTGTATGAAGCAGAGCCAGCACAATGTCGAGCTACGAAGAGTTTCACTTCCAGCATTCTACTGCATGCGAATCGCAAGCTAATGAGCCAAACAACCGCTCGGCGTATGCACACCTCGATATAAAAACCCAAACTGTGTGCATGTCCTGTGGCCGCAGGTCGCCCCCAATGTGGGGAGCTCCTCCGGGTCATTTCTCCATACGAACCGGGCGGTGCTCGTGACGCTCCCCCTCTCCCTCCGCCTTCAGAGAGAAAAGAGCACAAGAGCTCTTTCGCTTTACAGTTAACCTCTCTCTCTCTCTCTCTCCCTCCACCTATTCAGAGAACAGAGGGAGCGCACACAATGCCCCCATTCAGTTGACTGATACACCGCCCATTAAAAGTCAAAATGGCCCCTAGAACCAACAACAACAACAACATGGAATAACACAGGCCTTCCAACAATACTGTAATAACAGTAAGGCCCGAAATAGTGGGACACACGTGGGGCGCACGCCATCCACGCACGCACGCCATGTACGCACGCCATGTACGCACGCCATGTACGCACGGCGAGGACGCAAGATGTTGCTTGGTCTCAGTAATTGCCACAACAAAGTTAGGGAGCGCCGAGTTTGAGGTCCCCGACCCAAACGCTCAACAAAATGCACGACTCGTGCATCAATAACATGAATCGCATTAAGTGGACCCGATATGCCGATGATGCCACCCATGGAACCGCAGTCAAAATATTGCGAGGGCCAGCAGCTTTGGGCTGATGTACGCGCTGACCTCGCGTTCTCTTGCCTCACAGGAGCAGAACACACGGGGAGCACGGAACACAGGAAAGCACTCATTTTGGTGCAAACGAAACTGAGCGTTTTTTTCGTCTCGATGTGTTTCAGTCGACTCTTCGTCGGCATCACCTCATCGTCAATATCATCACGCGTGTTCGGTTTTGACTGTTTGCTTTCCCTTCCCTGCCTCCAGACGGTGTTGTCTGCCTGCCGTCTGCCCGGATCGATACCAACGCGGCTTTAGTAAGGGAACAACCACTTTTTATTATCGATCGTGTTTTTTTTTTTTTTTACTTTATGCTTGACGGGTCCTGCTGTATCGAACCATCGCGTCGCCACGACGATAAACACCGGCCCGGCCTGCCTGCTGAGTCCAGTGGCCTGACTGCCGGCCAACACACACACAAAAAAAAAAAAATACGAACGTAAAAAGAAAAAAGGTGCATTTTCCACGGCCCGCGGGCCATTTAGCCGACCAGGACGCCGGCGAAAAACTCCCAGTGGTACCCCCCAACCCAACCCCGCCCCGATGGCCAGCACAGGCCTGGTGGTTAATAGATATGCGTTCGGCTGCACAAGCGAACACACTGTAAGTACACTGTTTTGATACCGCAGTATGCTCACATAACCACGTTATCTCACACTGGAGGGCTTTTGTTTTTTTGTGTGCGTGTGTGTTAAGTGCCTTGCTAATGGGAAGCCGGCCACCTTACATGATCTAATCCTGTTCCAGTGATAGCCTTCCCGGCCCCCCACCCCCCCCCCCCCCCCCTCCCCCCTCTGCGGCGAGAGCACCACTGGCTCTCTCTCTCTGGGTGGGGAGAGGAGGGAAGCGGGGGGAGAAATGCGTGTTGTCAGCGAGTCAACAGGATGTGAAACCCGACACCGCGGCTTCCGATGGAGAACCAGCAGCGCCGGGCTGGAGGACGGCTGGCCGGGTGATGGGTGGTGGAGGTGGTGGGGGGGGGGGGGGGGGGAGCAGGGGTCAGGCCTTTAATGCTCCCCTGTGGTGGGGAGGTGTTGAGCTAGGAGTCTCTAGCTTCTCCGCAGGGGGCGAGGGGGTGGGATGTGGGGATGGGGATGGGGGCTAAGATTGCCTGTGAGTGCCCTGTGTGTACGTGAGTGAAGAAGGTGATTGTGTGTGTGTGTGTGTGTGTGTGTGTGTGTGTGTGTGTGTGCGTGACAGAGAGAAAGAGAGAGAGAGAGAACGAGAGAATGAGTATGAGTATGTTTGAGTGTGGGCTATTTGTCTCTCTAATGTGTGTATGTGTGTGTGTGTGTGTGTTTGTGTGTGCGTGACAGAGAGAGTGAGAGCGAGAGAACAAGAGTATGTTCGAGTCCGGGCTATTTGTCTCTCTAATGTGTGTGTGTGTGTGTGCCCTTGTGTGTGTGTGCGTATGTATGTGTGTGTGTGTGTGTGTGTGTGTGTCTGTGTGTGTGTACGTTCTTTCTCCACTTTCAAACACAACAAGAATCCCTGTCACACCGGTGTGGGGAAGAGGGTCAAAGTACCACGACCCCTTCAAAAAAAAAAAAAAAAATGAAGGGCCATCCTCTCCTCGCAGTACTTCACGGCCCGGCTCCAGATGACCTCAGTAACGCTATGGCAACAGCAACAACAACAACAGGAGGAGGAGGAGGAGACGAGCATCAAAGCCCTCGGCTGCTCTGAAAACCCTTCCCTTCACGGTTCACCGCGGCGTTTTAGCGACGACGTCGTTGTCGTCTTTGACACCGTCGACGAGCTAAACGCCGTCAGTCCGAGGTAAACGCCGCTGTCGCTTCTGTCACGTCGTCTCGTTTCTTTATTACCGGGGACTCGCTGGGCCCCAACGTTCCGCCTGACCTTTGAGCAGCTTCTCGGCGCTCTCCGCTCGGAGTCCTCACAAGCGCGCGGCGTCTCTTTTACAGTCTGTCGGAACACTCTGATTGCATTTATTAAATATTGTGGTTGGCGGTTTTGGATTGTTAAGGCTTTGATCCTTGAACAACAGAACCGTTCTGCCCGGATCAATGTATGAAAAGTATGGCTACGAGTTGGAGAAGTCGATGTATACATACAGACGCACATGAAATACGCACATGCAATGAAATTTCTTAAAGCCTTTGAAGCCAACGTGTGATGCTATGCAACATGCAGCATACATCTTGTTTTGAAATTAAACAAATCCTAGTGTCTCTTCTTCTCTGCTTCTGCCATAAATAAGACATGACTGGCTTCTGAGGGGGTAGTGTGTCTCTGTGTGTGTGTGTGTGTGTGTGTGTGTGTGTGTGTGTGTGTGTTGTAAGAGGCAGGGTGCACTTAAAAGGGAGCTCACAGGGTGTAGTTTGCCCTCAGAAGTGCAAGAGTGTGTACTGAGGAGGAGAATGGAAGAATGGTACAGGGGCTGCTCCCTACAGGGCTATGGACACCATCACACAATGCTATGCTGTGTGTATGTGTGTGTGTGAGTGAATGTGTGCTTATGTAATGTGTGTGCATGAGCATGTGTGTGTTTATATGCAGCTAGAGGTGTGTGTGTGTGTGTGTGTGTGTGTGTGTGTGTGTGCGTGCGTGCGTGCGTGCGTGTGTGTGTGCATGTGTGCGTGCCTGTCTGCCTGCCTGCCTGAGGAATCATGGATATTAAACAGCCGAAGACACTTCAAGTCTTCAACCAGGCCATTTTAAGACCTGAACTTTGAGCTTGTTTTTTTTTTTTTTATCTTGGAGCCCTTTGGATTTTCAGAAAGGTGAGACTTCTAAAGCCCAAGTTAAAAAAACAAAACAATGAATGAACACTTTTTTGGGGCGTGTGTGTGTGTGTGTGTGTGTGTGTGTTTGTGTTTGATGGTGGATTCTAAATCCCCAGAAAGGTCTCCTCTGTGACAGGGTGAGCCATCTCTGCTTTCATGAGGATCATCACGCCACCTGTCTGTTCCTCCCTTCACTACTCCTCCTTTAATAAAACGTATTTCTTATGATATTTAAAAACAATACATCTACAAAAAACAACAAATAACAAAAAAAACAAAAAAAAAACACCTGCCATACAAAAACCTTACTCAGTGCTAGACTCAAATGAGGCATAAGAAAAGAGACTATAACCCCCACCACCGCCCCCCCCCCCCCCCCCCCGGCCCCTGTCTGTGAGCCCACCTCGCTGTGCTTCCTGGCGGTGCTGGAGGAGCAGGACGGAGGCCCCCTGGAGCCAGAGGACCCCGGGACGACGAGCTGCCCGTGGTGGAGCAGTTCCCCGACACGTGGCTCCTGGACACGTAGGCCGCTTTGCTGCCGTACACCGCCAGGTCCTCGCCTGGGAACCGGGGGTGAGAGAGGAGGAGTGGGGGGGAGGAGGAGGAGGAGGGGGAGGAGGGGGAGGGGGAGGAGGAGGAGGGGGAGGAGGAGGGGGAGGAGGACGAGGAGGAGGAGGAGGAGGAGGGGAGGGGGAGGAGGAGGGGGAGAAGGAGGAGGGGGAGGAGGAGGGGGAGGGGAGGAGGAGGAGGAGGAGGAGGAGGAGGAGGAGGATGGGGAGGAGGAGGAGGAGGAGGAGGAAGAGGAGGGGGAGGAGGAGGAGGAGGAGGAGTAGAAGGAGGGGGAGGGGGAGGAGGGGAGGAGGAGGAGGAGGAGGAGGAGGGGGAGGAGGAGGAGGAGGAGGAGGAGGGGGAGGGGGAGGAGGAGGAGGGGGAGGAGGAAGAGGGAGGGATGAAGATCGGGAGGGGGAGAGACAGAATGGGTTTAATATCGACTCTCGGCTGTGGTCTCGTTATTAGTTTTTTGTGCAGTATGTGCAGCATGCTGAGCTGCCAAACAAAAGATTATCCCACACAGTCGCATTTCCTTCAAATCCCAGCTATCTCTTCTTTTGTGAATTAGCAAGACACTTCTCACCCAAAGTGAAGTAGGACACACGCAGGGATGTCAGGTATCCAACAGCTATCCTACAGGGTAGGCTGCGGACATCTGGCAATCCAACCCCAGTGTACCCCGCTCCTTTAGCGGCACCGTGTACCATCCTCAACCTCACAAACGTCCACCTCACGATATCTAGCCTTCTCGCGACGATCCTTCAGAATAAAAGCGCTGCTCCTCACCCTCTGTGTGCCGCGGGCCCGAGCCTTTCCTTTGGTGGTTGTAGCCGTTCTGTTCCCTCTTCTCCAGGGAGGACATGGCCCCGGGGGCCCTGTCGCCGGCCCCGGGGCCCCGCAACCTGTCCTCCTCGCTCGGGGAGGCTCTGGCGGGGGGGGCAAGTCTGTGTGCACGCACACGCACACACACACACACAGACAGACATACAGACAGACAGACAGACAGACAGACAGACAGACAGACAGACAGACAGACACAGACAGAGACACACGCACATTATTTTCTCAATGTCCACATAAATACAAATAGATGATACAGGGCATCGATATGAGATGATGCAAACTAATGGAATGACTTGCCAGTAGTATGTATGCAAGTGTTGCAGTACAAAAGCTACACGTCAATTACAGTATACATACACACACGCGCGCGCACACACGCACGCACACACACACAACCACACACACACACACACACACACACGTACTCGACACTGTCTGGCACCACGACAAAAATGTGTACACACACGTACACGCACACACACAAAACAAAGGGCAATGATGAGAAAACTGGGAATAGGGCAGACATTTGCCAATATTAGACAATGGATCAAAACAATGTCCGTTGTTGACAACACAATCTGCACTGCGAAAAAGTTACTCACTGAAAAATAAGTTTTTTTTATATCTGTGTGTGTGTGTGTGTGTGTGTGTGTACATTGTGGGGGTTGTTTTTCTTCAAAAAGTCTAAAAAAGTGGTTTAATTTCCAGTAAAACTAGCAGAAGCTGTGTGATGCCTTGAGTGTGTTACAACAGAAGATACGAGTAGGACAATAGGGGAGAGGGGGGGGAAACAGAATGGTTAGGGTTCAATATCCACCTTGTGTTTCGCTCTTCTTATTTTCTTTATTACAGTCGGTTGCTGAGCATCCAGAACAAAAAAAAAAGTTTACGCCTGAACTGCAGGGTTGGTGTTCGGGCATCCTACTCCGGGATGCCCAGACATCGAGGATCGAACACACACGAGAACTTTTACCACTAGTCTGCCCTTAACTGGCCCCCTTAAAGAGATATTCCGCCATTTTTGGAAATAAGCCCATTTTCCACCTTCCCTCGAGCAAAACAATCGATCTTTACCCTTTTCCCGTTCATCCAGCCGTTCTGTGAGTCTGGCGGTACAACTTTTAGCTGTAGCTTAGCATAGATCATTGAATCGGATTAGACCATTCGCATCTCGCCCGCTTAGAAGTGACTACGATTTCCGGAATTTTTCCCATTTAAAACTTGTCTCTTCTCAAGTTTGAAAGTGCAATAAGACCGAACGGAAAATGAAACGTGGCGATTTTCTAGGCTGATTTTACCCGGAACTATACTCTCATTCTGGCGTAATAATCAAGGAAAGTTGCAAAGGTACCATGGGCGCAGTGATATGACACAGCGCCTCAATAGTCCCTGTAGGCTTCTTCCGCAATACAACCAACGTGATTACCTGCTATTACCGGTGGTATACCGGGACTATACTTTGAGGCGCGTCATATCAATTCTAAGCGGGTGAGATGCTAATGGTCTAATGCGATTCAATGATCTATGCTAAGCTACAGCTAAAAGTTGTACCGCCAGACTCACAGAACGGCTGGATGAACGGGAAAGGGTAAAGATCGATTGTTTTGCTCGAGGGAAGGTGGAAAATGAGCTTATTTCCAAAAATGGCGGAATATCCCTTTTAAGAGGGGCAGCCACGGCCTACTGGTTAGGGCTTGGGACTTGTAACCAGAGGGTTGCCGGTTCGAACCCGGACCAGTACGAACGGCTGAAGTGTCCTTGAGCAAGGCACCTAACCCCTCACTGCTCCCCGAGCGCCGCTGTTGCAGGCAGCTCACTGCATCGGGTTTAAGTGTGTGCTTCACCTCACTGTGTTCTGAGTGTTTCACTAATTCACGATTGGGTTAAATGCAGAGACCAAATTTCCCTCACGGGATCAAAAGAGTAATTCTTATTCTTCTTCTTAAACCATCGTCGACTAAAACGACCAGAGACGACTTCTGCAATTCCTCGCAGCTTAATGCGTGTTTCAAGGTGACCGCCCCCGACGACGGTCACGGCTCGCTTGTACGCGTCGCGACGCAACCGCCAGGCTACCATTAAAACCCACATAAAGTCCCAAACACATCGCTTCTCATCGCGCTGGCATGGGAGCAGATCTGTAATGACAGCCAACTGCGCTAACTAAAACAAGCCCTCAGCGTTGCGATTATCTCAAAAGATAATTTCAGTCAGAACGGTGACAGCGCACCGACCGATTCAAGCCTAAATAGCCAGAAATATTAAAAACGGCGCACGGAGACAATGACAGTGTCAGTGACCACACACACCAGACAACGGGCGCCCGCACACACACAAACACACACACGCACCAAGTAAACAGAACCACCCCCCTGTGCATAATGAACTGAGCTTTTTTTTTTACCAGGGGAAGTGAGAAGTGTGCTGATATTGAGTCATTCGCGCCGGCCCCCAGGTCGGCGGCTGGCTGTATCGATCGCGCGGTGAAACATCTCATTCGTTCTCAGAGAGAACAGGAAAATGTCCGCCAGCCACTCACCGCCTTGCATGTCCCTCCTGTACGGCCCCGTCTTGGATGCCTTCTTCTTCACCCGGGACTTCTGGCTGCCGAGGCGTGCACGTCACGCCCGTGCACTGTTATGGGGGAGGAGGAGGGGGGGGGGGGTGAGGGTGAGAAGGTGGGGGGGGGGGGGGGGGGGGGGGGTGAGAATTCTCTTGAGATACCGAATTTCCACCAGTGAAGATCGAAAAGATATATTAGGACGCCTTTGATGCAGTGGCCCGTAGCTTTTGCAAAATTAAAATCAATAGGATCCCGAACACACACACACGTGTGTTCTGATAGATGGCCTTTAACGCTTTGAATTGAACGTTTGTTGCAGTTTATTGCGTCTGTGTGTGCGCGCGCGCGGGTGTGTGTGTGTGTGTGTGTGTGTGTGTGTGTGTGTGTGGGTGTGTGTCTGTGTGTGTGGGTGGGTGGGAGTGGGTGTGTGTGTGTGTGTCTGTGTGTGTGCGCGCTTGGACTTTTTCGTTTTTCAATTTCGGGCTTCTAAGCCACCGTGCTGTACTGTGAGGAAAGGGCTTTGCAGGGCGTGTCTCTTTATATACAGATGTACAAAAACCTGGACGGAAAAAAAATATCAGGAGGATCTTTAATTATGTAAAAGAATCATTTGATTTCGCTTCCGTTTCACCGCTCTGGTTTTACACGGCTTCGTCTCTTCTATAATCCATGTCTGTGTCGTACCGCGTGTTTAAAACCTCCCTGCTCCGCGTCTCATTTAGACATTACGTTACCTAACTCACACACGGTTACCGTGTGTGTACAAGTTTGTGAGTCGCGCTCTTGATTTGAAAATCCCCCCCGGTGCGTCCGCCCGTCGTTGATGCACTCACCGGGAGTGGCGGGGCTGCTGTCGCTGCCCTCCAGGGTCCCGCCGGGGCTGTGCGGGTTGCGGTGGGCCGGGCTCTGGCAGTACGGGCCCGTGCTCAGGTTGGGGTTGGACTGGGTGAGGGGGGTCCCCGGGGCCTGGGGGGCCGGGACCGGGCCGCAGGGTAACCTCCTCCTGCCGGGCCGAGGAGGGAGAGAGAGAGAGAGAGAGAGAGAGAGAGAGACAGCGAAAACAAAAATGTCAACCAAACGAAAGGTAAGACGACAAGTTGAAAGTCGGGATTTGTTTCTTTTACACATATCATTCATATCATTCATAAATCATTCATACACATATCATTAAATATTACATTACATATCAACACATATCATTCATATATAAAATATCATACTCATCATTCTTTTTTTTTCCTTTTTTTTTTTAAAGAAGCAGGATTGATGCAAAACAATGAATAAACATAACATACTCCGCCCCCCCTCGAACAAGTGGCCAAAAAAAAAAAAAAAAAAAAATCGAACATAAATAACAATATCAACCGCAATCAAACCAAACAAACAAAAAAAAAAAATACAAAAGCACGAATGATAAAAGCAACTCAGAAAAAACACAGCCTTTCAACAGAGCAGAGCACACATCACAACAGCCTCGCTCCAGACCTATTTCAAGGCCTCAGCCGGTGTCTCCATTTCCTTAACAAATCCCCAACCCCCCACCCCCCCCAAAAGGGGGGCGAGGCTGAGCCGTGGTACCTGCGGTCCGGCTGCAGCGGCCCGTCCAGCTGGCTGAGGTGGGCGGCGGCGTCGTGGGGGGCCGGGCTCTCCTCGTGCTGCGGCGAGGGGGGTAAGGCGTGGCGGTGGACTGGTGGCTGTAGGAGGTGGCCGGCGAGCAGGCCTCCTCGCCGCAGCCCTCCATCAGGTAGGTCCGCTCCGGCAGCGGCGGGCACCACTCCTCCTCCTCGTCCGAGCTGCGAGGGGGGAGGAGGATGGGGGAGGAGGTCAGAGACCGAGCTGATAGGGTCCGGCCATTTTCTTTGTTTGTGATTTTGTTAGTGTGCGTGGCGACCTTGGCGACGCACCCCCCCCCCCCCACCACCCGCGCTTCGAGACCGTCGCTGTGACGTACGTACGGACGCCAATCTATTTTGAGCATGTTTAATTGTCTTCTAATGGGACTTGGTCGGGTAGCGGCTAGCCAGCGGCTACGCTACAGGACAGAGAGAGAGCCAGAGAGAGAGAGAGAGAGAGAGAGAGAGAGAGAGCAAGAGAGAGAGAGAGAGAGAGAGAGAGAGAGAGAGAGAGAGAGAGAGAGAGAGAGAGAGAGAGAGAGAGAGAGAGAGAGAGACACAGAGACAGAGATAGAGAGAGACAGAGATAGAGAGAGTGAGAGTGAGACAGAGAGAGAGAGAGAGAGAGAGAGAGAGAGAGAGAGAGGAGAGAGAGAGACAGAGAGCGAGGCAGAGAGAGTGAGACAGAGACAGAGATAGAGAGAGAGAGAGAGAGAGAGAGAGGAGCGTCCGTGTGCGTGGCGGTCCTGGGAGATGACTGCATTATCAAACGATAATTCAGTTAGGAGGGGGGGGGGGCCGAGCGAGCGGGGCGTCAGGAGACGCGGGACACGGTTAATAGCATTTCCAACGGCCTGTTGTGAGGACGTAACTAAATATCCAAGGCGACGGCGCGGGGATAAAGGTTAATTGAGTTGTCTGCCAGCCAGAGGGCACAGGAAACGCTGGGCTCAAAGTTTAAAATAGACTCGCTGCGAGGGGCGGGTCACACGAAATGACGCTTAGGGAAAGACTTAATCAACGAGCTGCGTGTGTGTGAGTGTGTGTGTGTGTGTGTTGGGTCTCTGCATGGGTGTGTGTGTCTGTGTGTGTATGTGTGTGTGTGTATGTGTGTTGGGCCTGTGTGTGTGTATGTGTTGGGTCTCTGCGTGGGTGTGTGTGTGTGTGTGTGTGTGTGGGTGTGAGTGTGTGCGTGTGTGTGTGTGTGTGCGTGTGTGTGTGCGCGTGTGTGTGTGTGTGTGTGTGTGTGTGTGTGTGTGTCGAGTCTCTGCCTGTTTGTGTGCGTGTGTGTGTGTGTGTCGGGTCCCTGTGTGTGTGTGTGTTTGTGTGTATTGGGTCCCGATGTGTGTGTGTGTGTCGGGTCCCTGTGTGTGTGTGTGTGTGTGTGTCGGGTCCCTGTGTGTGTGTGTGTGTGTGTGTGTGTGTGTGTCGGGTCCCTGTGTGTGTGTGTGTGTGTGTGTGTTTTGGGTCTCTGCATGTGTGTGTGTGTCGGGTCCCTGTGTGTGTGTGTGTGTGTGTGTGTGTGTGTGTGTGTGTGTGTGTGTGTGTGTGTGCTTGTGGGCGGCGTGTGCATGACTCACCCTATCTCCATGTCCTGGAGCTCCGGGGGGTCCAGCAGGACACAGCGGTCCAGCTCCTCGGTTGGCGGGGGCGGGGGCAGGGCTTCGGTCCATGACAGGGAGGGGGTCTTCACTGCCTTGCCCATGGGCTTCTGCTTGGGCTTGCCTTCAGAAGACACACGCAAACAGCGTCACGGCCGAGCCAATCACGCTGAGCGTGACCGTGTTTGTGTGATGTACACCAAACATGGTACAGAATAAACACGCTGCGCTCCACTATGTTTATTTATTTGTGTCATGTTTTTCGTATTCACCAAAGACTCATTTAGTCATTCAACAGACGGTTTCACGCAAAGCAACCAACCGAGCATTCAGACACATGTTAGTCAGGAGCAGGGTCAGGCTGGTCAGGTACATTGGGTATCAAACCCAGAACCGTTTCAGTAAAGTATCGGGACAAAAAAGGACGCAGAAGGAATAAACCTCAGAGGTGATGCGAGCGAAACGACACAGCGAAACCCATCAACCCAAAAAGTCGTCGAGCCTGCAGAGAAATCCTCTCTCCCTTCCCACGGCGCCCCGGGGTGGCTGCTCACCACTGCAGCGGTCCGGCAGGGCGTACTGGGCCCCCGAGGGGCCCGCCTGCGTGGCCCAGTGGCCCTCCTCCGGCAGCAGCTGCTGCTGCTGCTGCTGCTGCGTCTGCTGCTGCTGGGTCTGGCTGAGCTCTGGGTTCTGGGCGGCGTAGGGCGTGACGGAGGTGGAGGCGTAGGGCGTGGCGTGCTGGCCGTAGCCGTGGAAGCTGTGCAGGTCCTCGCCGGTGGGGTCGATGGTGCTGTAGATGGGCCCCTCGGTGGAGTCGCCCAGGCTGCACTTCTCCGTCTGACTCAGGTAGTTGGAGATGCCAGCCTCTGGGTGGTGGAGGTGGAGGTGGTGGTGTTGGGTGGATGTGGGTTGGCGGAGGTTTTCTTTATGTCATTTAAGTTTTTTTGCGAAGGGTAAAGGGGGCATTTAGCAGACGCTTTTGTCCAAAGCGACTTACAATCAGTACATTTGTGGGGTTCGACATGTGGACAGTTGGGGGGGGGGGGGGGGGGGATCAAGGGAATCAAACTACTACTACTACTACTACTACTACTACTACTACTACTACTACTACTACTGCCTACTGAGCTACTGTTGCCCCAGTTTGTCATTCATATGAGTATGGACGGAGAGGGTTAGGTATCCTCTGTGAAACGTTGTGGGACACTGACACTAACATAGATGGACAAAACGTTATTGAAAGGGAAATTAATCGACAACAACATAAAATGTCATTATTTTTGTTGTTTTGTAGCTTCTCATTGTCGAGCAGCAGCAGCCCCTGCGATGCAAGTCAGCTCTGCTCGACAGCGAAAAACAGAGAACAGACGACATAAATCAAGCCATTGATCGCTATTCTAACTGGGACACTAATCCATAACAACGCTTCCTGTGCATTTCCAATACTCGTACCGACGCCACCATGAATTCAGCGACCCTACCACCACCCTTACCCCCCCCTCCCCCCCCCCCCCCCCCCACACACACACACACACACACGCGCACACACACAGGCACACTGTCCTACCGTTGTAGTATCTGTCGGTGGAGTCGTGCTTGGTGGGGCAGCAGTCGACGGCTTCCTTGCTGTTGTGGACCAGGTTGGTAGTGGTGGTGGGCCAGGAGTCAGCCAGCCAGGGGTAGTTCCCCATGCTGCCGGCCATCATGCCAGGCCTAGGGGGGGGGGGGGGGGGGGGGGTCATTCAGGTGTCAGTCATGTATATTTATTTATATGTGTATTTTTTAGAGTTGTGTATGACTGTTGAGTCGTTTTCAATTATCTTTCTGATGCACGCTGGGACCCCACCGACATTGTCGTCATTGCACCGCACTGTTAAAACTTTTAATATTTTACTTTTAGATTGTTTATTTATATATTTGCAAATAAACAAATACAATAAACAGCAGGAGTATAGCTCCTGCAGCGAATTACCGTGCAACTCCTGCACAGTAATTTCCGTCTGTAAAAAATAAAGTAATATCATAACTTATAAAGACTGACTTTTATTTTTTTTTTCTCCAACCTTTTCTTTCCCCCAAAAATACAAGAATACAGCTTCATTGCTTCAGGCCCAAGTCAAGTTCAGGACGTGTGTGACCCTCAACGTACTGTGTGCATTCGTCAACCCTGGCTTTTTAGTTTTCCCCCCGTGCATATTGAAGATTACAGAAATAAAATAATATTTACCGTCCGTTGAGCCCCGATCCTTCTCCGTGAGGGAAACCAACTGGAGAAAAGTGTGAGAACAAAATCCAAGTCAAGACACACACACAAAAAAAAAAAAGAAACTACACAAGCTTTTTCGCTTCGCGCTCCAGTGACTCGTCTGGCGAAGGACGCCGCAGCCGGCACGGGCTCGCTTCCTGATGAACACATTCGGCTTTGTTTAAAAGTTTCTCTTTTGGAAAGGGTTTTTAGCCTGCGGCAAATTAAATATAAAGCTCAATAATTCATTTTCTGAATGACTAGTTTTTGCTGTCCGCTTTACCTGCCTAAGGAAAGACTTGGGCGGTGTTACGATACAGACTCGGTGTGGGTGCATATATTTAATTAACAGCGGAACCATTACTCAGCCATGGCAGGACTTTTCCCTACTACGCTGGCAAAGGGAATTGATTGTGATTTTAGTGATTGATTTTTTTCTAGGGTCTATCTGCCAGAAAGACAATTAGCGTCAAGATAAACAACAGCCAGAACGTCCACAGACAATAAGAGGCACGCTGCCAGATATTATATTAACCCCCAGCACTTTGGGCTGAATACAGACAACACAAGAAAACAATAACGTACAAATGGAATCCACCAAGCAAACAATAAGCACTGCAATGAGAAAAGTAACTGTAGTCAAACAAACCATTCTGCCAAGCAAGCAAGCAAGCATTCATCCAACCAATCCAACACAACCAACTCCAACCAAACCCAAAGCCAACCCAAACTAAACCAACCCAACCATTCAACCCAACCAACCCCGACCAAACACAAAACCAACCCAAGCCATTCCAACCCAACCCATCCATCCAACTAATCAACCAACCAACCATCCCAACCCAACCATTCAACTAACCAACCAACCATCCAACTAACCAATGTTAGGAAAAATATTATCTAGCAATGGTACGGTTAGGTTGATCTGACATTCTGAAGAAGGACATAGTGAAGATTGTATTCCGCTTGGCGACTTTAAGTCTGACTCTCTGGAACTTGGAGACATAACATAAAGTGATTGAGGGATACACCTATGTCATGTCAAATCTGTTTAGTAACATGTAATCTTTATACATTATAAGCCAATCAGAATGGGACACTCCTGTCATGCTGTTCCGATTTGGGACTTGTATATAATACACTGTGTTTCCGGGAGCAGGCAGAAGGAACTGAGGAAGATTCACGCACAAATCTCTTGCTTGATTAAATCCTCTGCTTCTCCTCGTACGAGATCAATAAACAACTTCAGCTTAAACTATATGGAGTTCCTGGCACTTCTTGTTCTTCGGCATCAACAACATTCTCCTCACTATCAACCAACCAACCAACCAACCAACCAACCCAACCTAACCCCAACCCAAACAAACCATCCCAACCCAAACCAACCCAACCCACTCAACCGTCCACCCAACCCAACCCCCGCCCCTCTCACCGGCGGGGGTGTAGGCGAAGGAGGCGGTGTAGTGGCTCAGCTCCTTCCTCTTCTTGCGGCGGATGTAGATCCACACGCTGAAGCCCATGAGGATGACCCAGCAGGCGCCGCCGATGCCCGCGATGAACGCCGGCTGCTTGACCACGTCGGTGATCTGCTCCGCCAGGCTCACGCTGCTCTCCTCGCCGTCGCCGTCGGAGCCGGGGGCGCCGCCTTCCGCTCCGCCGCCGCCGCCATTAGCGCCGCCGCTAGCACCGCCGCTAGCACCGTTAGCCCCGGTCGTTCCGCTGCCCGCCACGCCCGCCTGTTCGGACGGAAGCTCTGGCGGGCGGAGGAGAAGGAGAGAGAGAGGGTTACGGTTACGGTTGGAGCAACGGATTTAATAGATTTACATTAAATGGTTTTTATTTCTGTTCAGTCTTTTTTTTTGTTGGCATTCTACAATAATTCGACTGATGAAAAAGTGTCACAAACGAGAAGATGAGATAAGAAAACCCTTTATTCGTCCCACAATCGGGGACATTTATAGAATATTTATAGAATAAAAACATCACAAAGCTATAATCTGGACACTTAATGAAGTCACATTTCACGTTTTGCAGACTGACCCACTGAAACCGATCACCTCTGCATTCGCCAAGCTACGGCACAAGACTTCCCAAGACCCCGCGTGCCAAAAACCTTAATTTCCCCGCCAACATCCCCACCTCCACCCTCCTCACTTCTCCCCTGCGGCAGAACTCACTGATGAGGACGGAGACGGGCTGGCTGCGGGCGCCCACCCCGGCGCTGGTCACCGCGGCGACCTCCACCTGGTACATGACGCCGGGCACCAGGCCCTTCAGCACCGTGGACAGGGTGCTGCCTTCCACCGTCTTGTTGATGGAGTAGCGCGTCTGGTTGTCCGTCGGGACGCCCACGCACCACACCTGTTTGGGGCGGAGCAGCGAGCGTGGGTGTGGGTTGTGGGTCTTTCACCATAAGCCCGGTGATGCATTGTATACTCTATGTAAAACATACCTCTTCTCACAAGCCTACGAGCTCCCCTATCCATAACCCTAACAATCCCCTCCCTTGCCCTCTCCCCTCCTCATGCCCCCGCCACCCCCTCATCCCACCCCGCCACTCTCCCCTGCATCTCGGCCCATTGGACTGCTATCGCTCCTGTCCTGTCCTTGTGTCTTGTCTTGGATGTCTTGTCTTGTGTATGTATGGATCTCTGTATGTATGTATGTATGTATGTATGTATGTATGTATGTATGTATGTATGTATGTATGTATGTATGTATGTATGTATGTATGTATGTATGTACCTCTGTATGTATGTATGGATCTCTGTATGTATGTATGTATGTACCTCTGTATGTATGTATGGATCTCTGTATGTATGTATGTATGTTGTACGTACCTCTGTATGTATGTATGTATGTATATATGCGGTACTGTCGTCTTTCTTCGTTCTTTGTTTCATTGTGTAAGCGACTTTGGGTCTCTGAAAAGCGCTATACAAATAAAATGAATGATTATTATTACTCTGCCTGCCTAGCATTTTAGCTGCCTAGCGTTTTAGCGCTGACGGATTAAGCTAGCTGCATCTTTACTCGTTAGTGCTCGTCGTTTTTTGGTTGTTGTTGTGTTTTGTCACTTAGCAGGAGCCCCCCTCGCGGGATTACGGGAACCCACCTTGTAATCCTGGATGACGCCGTTCTGCATGTCACTGGGAGGGGGCTCCCAGGTGACGCTGACGCTGGAGCTGTTGCCCAGCTTCACCGTCACCACGGTAACGGCGCGGGGAGGGGCGCTCGGGGCTATCAAAGGTAAGGAGGTCGGGGAGGGGGAGGGGGATATCAAGGTAGACAGGGTGAAATCCGTGGAGACACAGACGACAGAGAGGGGTTAAAAATAGCTGGTTGGTGGTGGAGAACACAAAGCCCCCGGCAGTTAGCAAATGCAAAACAATATGTTGTAATTGTAATTGCTACAATTATAATTTAGGGATCGTGGTGTGCTTAAGTGGCTTCTACTGATCCAAACGTAACTTTTAATATTTTACAACTGAAATGATCCACCACCTCCGAAGAATATACCTAATACTTGATATTAGATGATTATTATGAATAGTTCTTAGATTGTTATGACATGTATTCATACAGTTAAAGAAATGCATTTAACATAAATACATGATAGGTAAGGTAAATAATCATAGACAAAAAAACACACAAAATAACAAAAAGCTAAATCTTGAGTTTGGTTTGGATCAGTCAGGCTAGTGAGTTCTTTGCTCCCCCGGGCCAGCTGTCGCCTGCCTACACAAACACAGACATGGCACCGGCGTCTGGGGACGTTTTGTTTCTATCAACTTTATGAACCTTCTGACTTGATGAACTTCATCGGTGCACATTTTCAGCGGAGGAGTTGATCGCTTTGCATTGCAAGCTCTCTATAAGGGACCTAAACAGTATCCTAATCATCTCACTTGTTTCAGATTAGCGCGCCGCCGCCAACCTTCACACAAAGACTAAACTGCAGCGTTAGTTCTGACGCTGCGCAGACCAGACGTCTCACCATTCCGACAGGAAACTCAAGTAGGGATTCAAAGTGAGTGAGTGAGAGTCCTTTGTAAGAGAGCTTTCTCGAAGAGAAAGCTCAAGGAGCAGGCGGGCTCCGAGAGAGAACTTGAAGAGCTCAAAAGAGCAATGACCTCAGAGGGCATCTTCTCGAAGACAACAGACAGCGGGTGACTCCTGACTCTGAAACGTTACGACACAATAACGGCCGATTGAAATCGGCATCAGAAAAATTCCCCATTTCGTTACATTCAGGGCATTTGGCAGACGCTTTTATCCGAAGCGACTTACAAAGAGTACATTTGTCATAAGAAGGTGGAACATTTCATTGCTGCTGATACAGTAAGAAAGTCACCAGAACAAGTTTCAAGCATTTCAATTGCTAGATTAACCATTGCTAGTGTACAACATCTCTGACTGAGTGGCAAGTTAAAAAGAGCGATCAAAGTGCCATTTCATTTAACGAGACGCTCACGTCAGCTTCCGGGAGAAGAACCACGTGAACCTGATGAATAACGCCCCCCACCCCCCCCCCCCGCCTCTTCGTCTCCGTCTCCCCTCACCTTCCTCCGGCGTGCGCAGCGTCAGCAGGCGGCTGTCGCGGCCCTGGAACTCGTCGAAGTACGGCCGGATCTTGAACTCGTACTTGGTGCCCTTGAGCAGGTCGCCCAGCAGGGCCGACCGCTCCGACGGCGAGTTGACGTCCTGCAGCACCCAGGCGCCGCCGCTGGCCCGGTACAGCAGCCGGTAGCCCTGCACGAACTGGGACTGTCGGTCCACCTGGGGGTGAGGGGGGGGGGGAGGGCGGGGGAGGGAGAGAGAGAGGGAGGGAGGTTTATGTTGAAGGCAGAGGCTGCAAGGGCAGAGTAAACACGCTGCTGGTACAATTACAGGAGGACACGTTTGCCCTTTCCAACAACTCACTTATACATACATGAATGCATGCATGCATATGTACATACGTACATACATACATACATACATACATACATACAGGCATGCATACATACATACATACATGCATGCATGCATGCATGCATGCATACATACATACATACATACATACATACACACATACATACATACATATTTATATATATATACATAGCTGTGTCAATACTATACATAATATATATATATATATATCATTGATAATTGGAATGCCCAGCAGTAGCATCGCGGTGGCTATTGAGTGGTGCCAGAGGAGGAGGAGGAGGAGGAGGAGGAGGAGGAGGAAGAGGAGGAGGAAGAGGAGGAGGAAGAGGAGGAGGAAGAGGAGGAGGAAGAGGAGGAGGAGGAAGAGGAGGAGGAAGAGGAGGAGGAGGATGAGGAGGAGGAAGAGGAGGATGAGGAGGAAGAAGAGGAAGAGGAGGAGGAGGAGGAGGAGAAGGAGGAGGAGATGGAGGAGAGAAACAGAAACACTCATCTGTAAACAGACGAGTGAAACACGCGCGGATGGAGGCTCGGTTACGCGCGGCAAATAAGGCGTTGCGTAAGCAAACATTTGAGCGGCGACTAAAAATTCAAATTTAATTAGATTGCCGCAAAGTACGCTGAGAGGAATAAGCTCAGTGGCCTTTGAAAGTACACTCCGCGCGAGCGAGACATCAATTCAGAAAAACGGCCCGAGTGTTTACACAACGCAGACGCACACATACATAATGCAACACGACCGATGGGCGAGCGGGGCCCAACGCCAGACAGCGAGGGTGTGTGTGTGTGCGTCCGTATGTGTGCGTGTGTGCGTTATTGGGGTGGTTGGGGGGGTGGGGGGTTGGGGAAAGGGCGCGACTGTTTGGGCTACAGTGCGATTCACGCCAAATTATGCCGAGCAAATAATTGACAAGTCTTGGAGCGGCGGGCTGCTACAGCTGTCGAGGCCATTGTTTGTTTTCATTTACATGCCGATAACCGCCGCGAATATGAGAGAGCCTTCAGGGGGAGGGGGGGGGGGGGGGGGGAACGCCACGGGCACACGGGGCTGACGGGCCGCTGTGTGCGTCTGAGTGTGTGTGCGTGTGTGAATGAGAGAGGGAAAGAGAGAGACCGAGTGTCTGTGTGTGAGAGAGAGAGAGAGAGAGAGAGAGAGAGAGAGAGAGAGAGAGAGAGAGAGAGAGAGCAAGTGAAAGAGCGGAAGCGAGTGAGAGAGCTAAAGATCGAGAGAGAGAGAGAGAGAGAGAGAGAGCGGAAGAGAGAGCGACCGAGAAAGAGCGAGCGAGAGAGAGAGAGAGAGACCGGCGCTCACCGTCCAGGATAGCGCGTGAGAGAGCAGGAGAGTGTGAGGGAGAGAGTGAGAGAGAAAGAAAGCAAGAGAGGGAGAGAGAGAGAGAGAGAGAAAGTGAGAGAGCTAGAGAGCGAGAGAGAGAGTGAGAGAGTGGAAGAGAGGGCGAGCGAGAGAGAGCGAGAGAGAGACCAGCACTCACCGTCCAGGATATCTGAATGGCGCCAGCGGTGAGCGAGACGGGCTCTTTCAGCTGGACGTCCACCTCGCCCAGCTCCCGCTGGACCTGCTTGTGGTCCACGCCCTGACCCGTGGGGCTCACGTCTGGCGGGGGGGGGGGGGGCAGGAAAAACAACAACAACCACAACCACCACCATCATTAGCCTGGTTTCTGCTGCGTCAGAGGGTGCTAGCTCACCGGAGCCGCGTTTGACGGCTCCAGTTAGCTAGCAAAGACATTTCAACCAACGTGAACCGAAGGCCCGGTCATAACAAAGGCAACATGTCGAAATTCCTCGCTTCGCTATCAGGCTTAAGCTGTCAAGGGTTTCTGTGACTCATTCTTAAATTGCGCTGTACAACTTGCTTGAACTACGTGTACAAGGGGACCTACAAGGGGACCTACGAGGCCAGCTGTGTTTGGGTATAATATGTAAAAAGCACAATAAGAACACAACAAGGAACCTTTCCCTGCCCCCCCTCACTCACCTTGAGTGCGGACCGGCTCAGAGATGGGGCTGGGGTCGCTCAGGCCGTAGGCGTTGACCGCGCGCACGATGAACAGGTAAATGGTGTTGGGGAAGAGGCCCGTGATGGTGTGAGTCTCCATCTTCACGTTGTCCGCCACGGTCTGCCAGGTGCTGCCCGCTGATTGGCTGGAACGGGACCAAAGAACGCAGTCGATGAGACGCCACAGGATGCGTTTCGGCAAATTCATTTTTTTAACGTTCATTTTTGTTTTCAATCAATCTTTTTTTTTTTTTTTGTAGGAAATCGTATTTGTGTTCACGTTCCAAGACAATGACAGAATTACTAAGTCTTTTACAGTTTGAGAACACATGTTAAAATGGCCATCAGTGAGCGGGTTTTTCAAGCGAATGCCCCGCCTTTCCCCCACGTGCGCTGATTACAATACGCTCGCCGCACAAACAACCAAACGTCTGAAAGATCCCAGGCAACAATAAAGGCATCTATTTCCAGCCCCTTTCGTGTTTTTCAATGCCATGTCAGATTTAAAAAAAAAGAAAAAAAAAGAAAGCGATGGCAGGTGCGAGCAAGGTGCGCGCCGTCTCTTTAAGAAAAGTTTTGTGTTTGAACGGTGACATCCTTGTGGAAAGACGACCCGGTGACTCCTTCTCTTTGTTGACGAGAGAAAGACCGGCAGGCCTGTGAGGCGCACGCCTGCCGACAGGAAGCAGTGAAACTCACCGGGCCTTATGATGGATGGCACTCACTCGCGCACGCGCACGCACGCACACACACACACACACACACACACACACACACACACACACACAGCTCACTGCCTTTGCGTTTCTCAGGCCTCGTTTTCGCGGTGAATTTATTGACACCATGCTTGAGGAGCATTCACCAAGGCCCATCCAACCATTCGCTTGACAGTTTTAGAGACGTTTCCCTGGGGGGGCGGGGGGGGGGATGGTGGACCATGCTGGGGGGGGTGTAACGGGTGATGGAAAACTGTCTCTACCTCTGACCTTCACAGTTACTACTTCGGGGGCAAGAAAAATAGAGAGGAGGAAAACATGTCCGTAAGCAGGCGGTTGTTCTGCAGGTCCAGGGGAAACAACGCTGCTTTAAACCGGGGAAATTGATTGGGGGTCGGGGGAGGGGGTGGTGGTGGTGGGGGGGGGGGGTCTCACTTGGAATGTCCGGGTCTTAGCCCCGCAGTCCCACCACCCGGCTTAAGCCCACAAGGGTACTAAAACGCAGACGTGCCTTGCAAATGATGTGTGTGTGTGGAGTCAAAACCGACAAACCTCGAAAACATGAATCCCTAAACACATAATGCACACGCACACACAGGCATGCATACACTCTCACACACACACACATACACGCTCGCATACACTCACACACACACACACACACACACACACACACACACACACACACACACACACATACATACAGACACACACACACACACACCCACGCACACACACACACACACACACACACACACACACACTGACACACACACACACACACACACACACACACACACACACACACACACACACACAGACACACAGTTCGCCCAACCCCTCCCACCACCCCCACCCTAGGCCCCTTCACCTCCTCTCCCAATCTACCCGAGGCATGTAAATGGAAAAGACTGCTGCGCTGTAAGCCGTTGGCCGTCCTGCAGTGAATCAATGCTCCTCTCTGGTCCTCCGTGCTGCGCTCCTGCTCCACGCCGCAGGCGTGACAGGGAGCAGGGAGCCTGGGCAGACAAGAGACCACCGTCCACGCCTGTCTGTGGTTGTGTTGCTGTGCTTGCTCTGGTTGTTCTGGTGTTATCGGTTTTGTCATCCCACATTTGTTGTTGTTGTTTTGTTGTTCTGGTGTTCTCAGTTTTCATCCATGTTTTTGTTGTTGTTGTTGTTGTTGTTCTGGTGTTATCGGTTTTGTCATCCCACATTTGTTGTTGTTGTTGTTCTGGTGTTCTCAGTTTTTTCATCCCATGTTTTTGTTGTTGTTGTTGCTGTTGTTGTTGTTGTTGGGTGTTTCCACCCAACTTGAGGGACGTTTGTTTTTCCCGACCCAAAAAACGCTGTGTGCTCGTCTTTGTCGTCTTCCTCTGCCCGCAATTCCTCCGTCAAGGATTAACAAAGGACGGGAATTCATTAAACATGCCCCCGCCCCCCCCCGCCCCCACTGTAATTAATGTGAGCAGTGCCAGGACGTCCAAAATGCCCCCTTGCTTATTTCCGACTGTTACTGCATTCATTTGCATGTTTAGAGTCCCGAGAAGGGAAAAAGGAACGGTGACAGAATGACTCCGGTCTGTTCACAACGTCTGCTGGCGCTGGCGCGCAATTACACATCTTTATATGTATCCATTTGTGTGACAGCGTGCGCGTGTGCATGTGTGTGTGTGTGTGAGAGAGAGAGAGAGAGAGAGAGAGAGAGAGAGAGAGAGAGAGAGAGAGAGAGAGAGACAGAAGAGTGCGAGGTATAAAGAGATGGATGGGACGAGATTACAAGGGCATAGTATGGATATATGGATGAGTGTAAACGTGTACGCGTGTGTCTCTGTGTGTGTGTGCAGTAGGTGAGAGAACGACGTATCGAAGGAGATGTACAGCAAGAGAGAGAGGGGGGGGGGAGAGAGCAATAGAGAGAGCGAGCTGAAGGGCATGTATAGATGGATACACTCTGGGTGCATGAGAGTGACTGAGTGAGAGAAAGGTGGGGGAGCAGAAGAAAAAGACAGAGATGGATTGAGAGACATTGCACACGAACGCACAGAAACGTGTGCGTGTGTGTGTGTGCGTGTGTGTGCGTGTGCGTGTGTGTGCGAGTGTGTGCGCACGCGGGCGTTCAAGCCTCTTCCAAGAGCCCCCTTGCTTGCAAAGCAGCCACCGGCATATTGCTGACACGACAGCGTTCCGCCCAGAAGAGGAATCGCCGCGGACAGAGGGCAGGGTGTGCGCACACTATCCGTGCACGCGGGCGCACGTTCGCGTTCACGCCTATCTGCCTATCGTCCTCCCGGGCTCGACCCTGCCTGCCAAACGCCGTTAGTTTGGCAAATTACACTTTCGTCCATGACCACCCCACCCACCCCACCCACCGGCCCCTCCCACCCACCAGCCCCTCCCCCCGGGGGGCAAGAGCGAGCGCGATGCCTCACCTGAAGGCCTCCACGATGTAGGAGGTGACGTCGGCCCCGCCCTCGTGGGCGTTGGGCTGCCAGGTGAGGGTCACGCTGGCCTTGGTCACGTCCGTCACCACGGGCTTGTGGGGCGGCCCCGGCAGCTGGAAGGGCTCGGCGTCTGGGAGCCCGACTGATCGGCACTCTCTGGGGGGGGGGGGGGGGGGGGGGGAGGTGGGGGAGGGGGGAGGCAGCAGGGGGAGAGGGGGGAGGCAGCAGGGGGAGAGGGGGGAGGCAGCAGGGGGAGAGGGGGGGGGTGAGTGCGGTTGTTGGGTGGTAGCGTGTCGCGGGTGTGTGTGTGTCTGTGTGTGTTTGTTGTCAGATTGTAGGATTAGGAGTCAGGGTAGACCGCGCCGCGAGGTGGTCATTTTGCGTCAAAACAAAAAAAAACCCTGCATCACCCTGCTTCATTACAAGGCTACTTCCTGAAGGAAGTCGAGGATTTCACACACACACGATGATTTACAACAACTAAATATTGTATCGATTTTTCAAAATGATGCTGTTGCTCCTGCGTCCGCAGCCACGGGGTCTATTATTCAGGAATAACGGACCGCTGAGTGCCGTAATTGGTGCAATCAGAATTCGGGCGTTCGACAAACGCTGTGGAATAACGAAGGTGCCAGAGAACATACCGGACGGTTTCGGTCACGTGATCTGACGCTCCGAAAGCACATTCCAAGCCGCCATCTTGGTACGAGACAAGAAATGTTATCACGATGAAAAAGTATTGCCGTTATCGTAGCGTCGTGGCGTCGACCAATAGGAGGTCTTTATCACGTGAAACCTCCGCAACTCCGATAAGGGCGGGCAGGACAGCGTAGTTAGCGTAGGCGAGGCTGTTCTTCGACCCCCCCCGGCCTAAAAGGTACTGGGTTTGATCAAGCCCACCCCCCCCACCCCCCCCCCCCCTGAGAGGAAGGAAGCCTACCCTCCTACCTGCTCTATAATGACCTGCATCTGAACCATCCCTCCTCGTCCCTCTGGGATGCAGGCATGACTAAATATACACACAGAGCGGTAAAGGGTAACGGGAGGGACGCGAAAAGTCGCCCGTGTCAGCCATTTTAACGGCGTGTACTTTCATCCACGCCGACCCAACCGACGCAAAGGGGTGGGGGTGGCGGTTTGAGTCCCTGGGGTAAGGGGGGGCGGAGGGGGGCGGGGGGGGGGTCGCGCGGTGGGCGAACCGAAGGCAGGTCGAGGATCTGTCTTCCTCCGTGTTCCCACGCTGACTACAACCTTCAGCTAATCGTCGTTTTGAACTTAACATTTTCGCCTATTACAGCGTCGGCTAAAAAAGGAGAGAGAGAGAGAGAGAGAGAAGGCCCTGGCCACTCTGCATTCCCGTCGTCTTCCTCCTCCTCCTCCTCCTCCGACAGATTCCTCTTGCACGCGGATAATGACTCCTCGCTGGGATTGACTTATTTGATACGCTTTCAGGCTAATGGCTCGCACAGAGACTTTGTGGAGGAACGCCTTCAGGGTCGTGGAGCATGTACGTTTCACTTGACTGGCGAGCCGACACTGTCTCTCTGCTCTCGCTCTCTGTCTCTCATTCTCTCACTCTCTCTCGTTCTGTCTCTCCCCCTCTCTCTCTCTCTCTCTCTGTCGTTATCTCTCTGCTCTCTCTCTGCTCTTGTTCTCTCTGTCTCTCTCCCTGTCTCTCTATCTCTGTCTCTATCTCTCTGCTCTCGCCCCCCTCTGTCTCTCTTTATCTCTGCTCGCTCTCTATTTCTCTCCCTCTATCTGCTCTCTCTCTCCCTCTGTCTCTCTCTCTGTCTCTCTCTGCTCTCACTCTCTCTCCCTCTCTCTCTCTCCATCTCTCAGTCTCCGTCTCTCTCTGCTCTCTCTGCTTTCTCTCTGCTCTCTCTCCCTCTCTCTCTCCCGCTCTCCCTCTCTCTCTCTGCTTCACTGCGGGCTAACCGTGGTTAGCTTGGCTTCGACAGTGCTGTGAGAGAACAGCGTGATAGCTTTCACTTGGCGTGTCTTTCGCCTCACATTTGTACAGTTATGTGTCGAGCTGCTTCTGGAAATACCGTGTCTGGAAATATTTTAATAGACTGAGCTGTAGGGGCCGGGGGCTATGGGGGGGGAGGGAGTAAGCTTCTCTTGCGATCGGCTATAGGTTTACGCTACATATATACAACTATTCACATATCACGGTGTTTGATCACATCAAGGGTTCAGGACAGGGGGTTGGATACAGTGAATGAGTCACATGTCACAGTAAGAACTGACGTGATAACGAGTACACATTGTGCAGTTTCAAGATCACTCGCCGACGCCCGATATGCATTTAAAAAAACAAAAAACACACAGCATTTCACAACGTTAGACGGTGAACAAAAAACAACCACAGCGGGCACCACAAACTCAACACAACACATGAGACGCATCATCGAACACAATACCGAATCAGAAGCTCCGGCCAAAAAACAAGACATCTCTGCGTGGATTTTCAAATCAAGGGCTTTTCGCAGGGCCGTCGGCGCGAAGTGGCGAAGTGTCTTGTAATTGCATGCGAGGAAGCCCCGCAGGGCAGCGGGAGTGTGTGTGTCTACCTTTGACTGTGAGCACTCCACTCCAGCTCGCCTCGCCGCTAGAGCTGGACGCCACGCAGGTATACACCCCGGAGTCCGTTTCTGGCAACCACAAAAAAAGTGTATCATTAGTGTGTCTTGTGTGTGTGTCTTTGCCTCTGTGTGCGTGTGTGTGTGTGTGTGTGTGTGTGTGTGTGTGAATGTGTGTGTGTGTGTGTGTGTGTGTGACTGTGTGTGTGTGTGTGTGTGTGTGTGTGTTTGCCTGTGTGTGTGTGTGTGCGTGTGTGTGTGTGTGTGTGTGTGTGTTTGCCTGTGTGTGTTTGCCTGTGTGTGTGTGTGGGTGTGTGTGTGTGTGTGTGTGTGTTTGCCTGTGTGTGTGTGTGTGTGTGTGTTTGCCTGTGTGTGTGAGTGTGTGTGTGTGTGTGTGTGTGTGTGTGTGTGTGTGTGTGTGTGTGTGTGTGTGTGCGCGTGTGTGTGAAGCAGAGGCTGTGACATTCCCCCCCCCCCCCCCCGGCCCCCCCGGCCCCCCGGACAGGACGGTTGTTTGTCCGCGGGAACGGCGCGGCAGGACATTGGCGGGCCGGAGTCCTGGCGTCGACGACAGCTGCTAATTTATGCGCAGCACACACACACACACACACCAGGTAGCGCCCTTTGATGTCGCGTAGCTCGTTTGTTGCTCCCCCCCCCCCCCCCCCCGGCAGGCGATTGGTTGTTGCTTAACGGGCGACTCCCTTTGACTCCGGGAGGGTGGGTGGGGGGTGGGGGGCTGGGACACACGTGTGGCATGGCAAGCCACACTCAGATAGGTGGGGGGAGGGGGGCGTCAGCCATTTTGCCGATGCGACCGACGTGAATTTGTGTTCACGTCGGCCGCTGTCTCTCCAGTGATAATAATATTCATTCATTATCAAAGATCAGCCAAAAAGGGTACAAAGGCCGCCGTTTGAACCTGGTATGGGAACACATTGTTCTAATACAAGGTGAGCATCGCTCACTGAATCTGTTAAAAACCGTTCCAGAACGGAGGCGCATACATTCAATTCATGAGCAACGCCCTGGCAAAACGCTCGCCCCGACTCAATCTTGTTATTTCATCGACGGAATTCTCGGTGGCTCTCTTTGGCTTTTATGTTCCCCCTTTTCTCATTTGAAAGCAGAGCAGCGGTGGAAAGAGGGATCAAAGGATATCGTTTTAATAACCATACTCACTCCAGAATGTTCTCCACCATACACTTTTCATACTCAGCCCCCACTTAGCATTCAGGCCCGGCTGTGAGCAGATGTGATTAAAGAGTGTGTGTGTGTGTGTGTCTGTGTGTGCATGAACAAGTGTGGACATGTGTGTGTGTATGTGAGCGTGTGTGCATGAACGTCTGTGGGTCTGTCTGAATGTGTATATGTAACTGCGATGCTGTGCACGTGTGTGTGTGTGTGTGTGTGTGTGTGTGTGTGTGTGTGTGTGTGTGTGTGTGCGTGTGGGTGTGCGAGTGTGTGTGTGTGTGTGTGTGTGTGTGTGTGTGTGCGTGCGTGCGTGCTTGTGTATGTGTGTGTGTGTGTGCATGCGCATGTCGGTGCGAGTGTGTGTGTGTG
>JAXIVH010000012.1:10634171-10644604 GCA_036785325.1 Urophycis tenuis | reverse complement strand
CAAAATAAAAAATCCGTCAAACCCAAAGAAAGTTAGAGAGAGAAACTCGGCGACAAGAAGTGTCAGTAATTCCGCAGCAACGCGAACCTCGGGACAAACCAGACCCTCCGTGGTTCCCGGCGGGTCACTGCGTTACGTACTGTACAGCCTACCCCCGGTGGGGCCCTGTGTGCTGCGCTGCGTGATAAAGCATAGTAACGTAATGAGGCGGCCGTCCTGGAGAGACGCAGCGTCCCTCCGGTCACGGGGAGACGGACGCGAGGCTCGTGCTTCGTCCTCCGCGGCCATGACTCCGCTTCATCACTCTCAGCAGACCCCATGGACCCCAACAGGGGAGGGGGGGGGGGGTCGTATTCTGGTTGAGCACACGACGTTGTTCGAACCGCCTGAATGAAGTGTTTGAGTTACTGTGGGCGACGTTAGCGGAACCTTTGGCTGGCGAGGACGGCTGGGTGTGATTTGTCAATAGAGGCAACAGTGGGCCTTTGTCTTGGAAGTGCCTTCAAGCTGTGATGTTTGCTTGTTTATTGGTTGCAAATGGAGCGGGTTTTTTTTTTTGTCACTCAATTTGGTGGCGATTTAGAATGGGTGCGACGGAATAAACTCAAACTACGCATGAATTGCGGCGTTGGTAAATGTTGATCAAGCCCGATGAACAAGTAAATAGTGGTTGTGGTAGCAATGCATTGTTGCAGCAGAGTCGTGTACTGCCTGGTTTGATTTATTCCTGCTCACATTTAGTTTAATTAATTAATCTTTGCGTCATTTTTCAGAGCAGTTTATCTTAAAAAAATATGTTAATCACATCCACTCAAGTGTGGTTTCCGACAGTTAAACGTTCCTTTTCAAGCGTGGAAACTAAATTTCATGCAAGTCTATTAACATGGAGGCCTAAGGGATGAAGCGTTCAACGTTCAGCCATTTCAATGTGATTTTGTATCTGATGCTAATGTGATGCTAGTTGCTAGTTACAATGCACTGATGGATGCTTACATGTCATTACTGTCACACATCCCGTGACCTATGCTGCGATGAAAGTTATTATAGTA
Source organism: Urophycis tenuis (assembly GCA_036785325.1). Classification (NCBI taxonomy): domain Eukaryota; kingdom Metazoa; phylum Chordata; class Actinopteri; order Gadiformes; family Phycidae; genus Urophycis; species Urophycis tenuis. The sequence continues at coordinate 10,643,555 of JAXIVH010000012.1, read as the reverse complement.
CAGTTGAAGGCCCCAGGCTTTTTGGTGCATTCCCCGTTGGCTTGGCTTGCCCCTCAATGTAGCCCTAATTGTACGAAACTCTGAATACATCTTACTAGAGCTATTAATCTGAATCTTAACCAATTGCCTTCTGATTTAGATACAGGTTATGCGATGTAAAATGTGGAACTCAATGTTCTCTTAACATGCTATTATTATTCATGTTGTATTCATTTATATAGTAGTGGAATAATGCCATGATGGATCCTTTCGTCGGGCAGAGGAACCACTGTGACAAGACCAGATAACAATGACAAATTAGTCCTAAACTCACAAAACATTTCAATTGTCCTCTTCCAACTATTGTTGACTGTGCATTTTAAACCTTGGCCCTCATTAACACACCAGTCAGAGAGAACAATCAGGTATCATCGTCGGCTCGCTGGCTGGAGAGTTATCGGTCACAATAGCCTAAAGCGCTCTGTACGGCTTGTTCTTGAAAGTGAGCAGCCACTGCTCCATGAATTGTTCATAAGCAGAGGAGAATTTTCCCCTTTCCATTTCTTTATCCACACCTAAGCGTAATGGTGCTTTTCTCATGTATTAGCTACCGAACACGGGGCTTTAGACTGCTTTGGTCAAGGGTCATGTCGGACTGTTAACTAAGTTCTCAAATAACTGACTTTTGGTGTTAAACTCCAGGGCAGCCTTTGACTGTGTTTTTGTGCTAATCCTGCATATCCATACCAAGATATTCATTTTTTTAAAACGCCTGCACGGGAGAGAGGGGAGAATCTTCTGACATTCTTCATCATTGGTGCCCAATTATCCGGTGAAATCTTGAAAGTCTATGCGGTTATGTCAAAACAGTATTTCTTATATTAAAATAATTCAGCGCGGAACCTCATTTATTATCTCCTACGGATATTAACATTAAAAGGATCTCCTTAAAAAAAATCCAAAAAATCTCCTCTGCATCTTTAATAGTGAATCGGTGTTGCAGAAACAAAATGCATTTTTTTTTTTTTTGCCCACGTTCATTAAACTTACTTGAGAGCCAACCTCAGGATGAATGCATGTTTCATGAGTTCCATGCTTTAGTCCGTGGATGTTTTGTTTTTGTATTTTGGCACAATTCATATTAAAAAAAAAGATTGAAAAAACACCTCATAAAAAGGACGGAGAGGAAAAAAACCCACCTCGACCACATGGGGTCCCAAACGACTGCCTCACAAACAGCCATGACAGCCACATCATCGCGTATGAGCTCCATGACAGCGCGGCCCACCCACCGACCACCCCACCACCCTCCTCCTCCCATTCCCCCCACCTCCACTTCACTGGGGCAGGCGAAGCCAACCGTGTCATGAGGCGTGGCTGATGTCTGAGTTCCGCGTAACACCGTGGCGTGCCGGGCCTTGGCGCCGACACCGGCGGCAGCACCTGCACCCGGACCGGGCGGACGGCCGGTCAGCTAGCCGCGGCGCCGGGGGGGGTGGCGGTGTGTGTATGTGTGTGTGTGTGTGTGTGTGTGTGTGTGGGGGAGGGGGGGACAGTGATGGGCCACTGGCTAGACAGCCGTCACGGTGCTGAGGGCCGGAACATCTGCCTGGTGGCTGGGACCCCCCCCCCCCCCGGCTGGAGTCCCCCCACCAGGGGACTCCAGCCCACCCCTCGGAACCATAATCACTAGCCCATCCTCGAGGAACCGTTGGGCTGGAAGAGGGAGAGACAGGCGGCGCACAGAAACACACACACACACATATGGACCTCCCGCACACACACACACACACGTACAGAACTCCTTCCCAGCTGGAGAGTGAGAGGGGCCTCGGCAGTCGGGGTCAGGGACCCCCCATCGTGGGCTGCAGGTGTGCGATCACCCCGACAGTTCTGGTTCTCCTGCCCGAGAGCACTCACTCGTCTTCCACTCGGGGGAAGGAAGGGGGGGGGGGGGGGGGGGGGGGGGGGGGTGGAGTTGCCAGTAATTGGAAGTGTTTTTGACAACCAAACAACGCCGTGGCACGGGCCCAGCGCCGGCGAGCAGTTGGCAGAGTCCGGCGGCAGAGTTTTTTTTTTTCTGGGGAGGTGCGTATGGCTACCCATATGCCAAAGTGGCGATAATTGGTGCTTTCCGAGCTACAGGGCCGTGCCGAGCGCGGTGAGTGCTACGGAGGGAGAGAGGGACGCCGGTCCCCTCCGAGGGGAATGATCATCTGCATCGCTCTGGGGCGCTGTGTCCAATTAGGCCTCACAAAAAAACTTTCTCTCCTGGAAATACCCCCGGAGCTGCTTTCCTCTCCCGATTCATCCGGACGCCTTGACAGCCCACTTCAAAGCCCTCGGAATCCCAGCGCCCCCCCCCCCCCCCCCCCCGAAAAAAAATCAAGCTGATCGACGTTGTTAATGGGCAAGGTAGTCTTCAGATGGCTACTGACCAAAAAAATGAATAAACTGTCAGAACTCGGCTTTCCAGTGTGGGATCAATGCTAATATAAAAACATTCTGGTATTTGATTTCTCGGACGTTTAACTTTGTAGACGACAGTTCAACCCAATGTCCCAATTGCTGTGTCGTAACGCAGTTTATATTTTCTCGGACGCCATTTCAAACTTATGCCATAAATCGCCGTACACATCGCTGGATGCATAACAGGGCATTGTAATTCATTTGTTACACAGAACTGCGCTGTGATGAGTGAGTACACAAATTGCGTTTCCAGATATAAATCTTACGTAGAGCTTCCGATATCTAAAAGCCGTGTGATTAGTCAGACAGGGCGCGGGCTAAGTGGTGCGGTGACGGGGCCAATATGCTTTTAGTCCGAGGATTAGATGATCTCTTGGGGCCCTCAAGTTACATGCTCAGGGGCCCCTGCGGCTGGAGGAACTTAAACAAAGTGCCGCGCCGCACCGCGCTCACACACACACACACACACACACACACTCATGCCCCGGACCACCGCCCCCCCCCCCCCAAAAAACCCAAAGCAAACTCTGGCTGATTGCACAACAAAGACACAATTAGCCACGACCCCGTGGACATACAGGAGGAGGGCCCAATCGGAGCCTGTCATTCATCCCCGCGTTCAACATTTGCATCTCATGAATATACCAAAAGCACACACATCCATATTAATTTCATCATCCCGAGCCCATTCTTTTCCTAACATTACATTTCCCCTGATAAATGCGGATGAATGCAAAAGTGCTTATTTAAATATGCATTAGAATTTTTATATTTCTCGCTTTTTTTTTTTTTTTTTTTTTCGATCCCCATCCTCCCATCCTCCCATCCTCCATCCCCCTAAAAAATCAAAATGGCGCAATTTTCACCAAATTTCCCCCAGACCCCATCCGATTCCCTTGGGTGTGGGCATACACCCCCTTTACCCCAGCTTGTGTGTGTGTGTGTGTGTGTATGTGTGCACCCCTGCCGTTTTCAAGTGCTTCTGCAAAAGTGACCCCTTTCTGCACCACCGCTACCCCTGCCTCCACCACCGCCCACCCCGCCTCCACCACCGCCACCCCTGCCTCCACCACCGCCACCCCCCCGCCCTCCACCACCGCCACCCCTGCCTCCACCCTCGCCACCCCCGCCTCCACCCCCCCCCACCCACTGTAGCAGCAGGACTTTCATGGAGGGAGGACAGTGAGGGCCGGCCTGCCCTTCTCCACAATCAATCCACACCGACTTTCAAGACACTGAAGTTCACCGCAATCAGTGGCCGAGAGAGAGAGAGTGAAAGAAAGAGAGAGAGAGAGAGAGAGAGAGACACTCACTCACTCATACTCTCACACACACACACACACACACACACACCACTCACACAGATACACAATATTGCATTGCAAAAGTGTGAAAGGCTCTGTGTCATATTGATTGGAACAGAAAAGCAAAGATGAGTTATTTGTCAGCCCTGATATTTGAAGGAGGTGAGGACTCTGATTGCTTTCCAGCTGCGCTGCCCGTGATGCATCGCATACAAACTTCAAAGTAGCCGTTGCCTATTCGTACGGTTAGGTGCGTGGCGGAAAAATTGATGGCGTGCGGCAATTACGGTGAGAAATAACACACACGCTCTGACCAAATTGGTTCACCTGCCCGTGGCTGGGCTGTGCCATAGCGTGCCATATATCTACAGTAGCGGCAAAAATGCATAAACATGCACAAATATACAAACGTATAGCTTCGAGAGCAAAAAGCCATGCAGCTCAATTGTAGCGGCGTGCCAACGGAGCGAGACCACCCCCCCCCCCCCCACCCCCTCGAGGTGGGAATCAGACGCCCGCCTCGTCCAAAAACCACGGATGCAGGGGATAGGGAGGAAAAAAAACGACGTTTGACAATTCTATTTTTTCCCGATTTGTGGATGAACTGAGCCTCTCAGAACACAATAAGGGAGGCGTTCCGTTTATGCACCCCCATCCTCCTCCCCCCCCCAAGCTTATGTATGCGCAAAAAACCAGCTCGAGTGTGTCACGCCTAAACAAACGGCCGCATCGCGCACCAGCAGCTCCGTCTCACCGACCCCTACACCGCCTCCTCCTAACTGCCCCCCCCCGCCCCTCCCCACGCGTGCAGGCTAGCCAGCTGGGCCCGTGGCGGCGGCAGGGCTGTCCACGGGGGCTGATGAGTCAGGCAGGCAGCGCCCAACAGGTAGCCCGCCCCCAGGTGCTAGCAGCTCCTCCCCATCCGCTAAGCTATCGCACGCCGGCTCGACAAAGCTGCGCGTAATTAGCCGTGTAGAGGGGAGGGCGGGGCATGGGGGGAGGGACGGGGGGGGCTGGAGGCTGGCCAATAATGAGCAGTTGTGAGAGTAATGTCGGGGGGGGAGGTCCCGGTCCTGAATTATGGATTTTGCCATCTGGCCCCGTGTGGGAGGGGCCGGGGAGAGGTAAATGATAGGCGGCTTGACGGGGCGCCGTCGCTTTAACAAAGATGTGGGCGCGAGAAAGGGGGCGGGTCCCGAGATCACAAGCCGAATTACGGCAACCGTGACCGAGCTATTGTGCGGCCCTGATGGGTTTGCTATTCACAGCTGGGGCGGCCCAAATTGTTCCTTTATACTCTTTGATGCTCCCTTTATTAAAGTCAGAGGGGCTCTGGAATGATTAGCAGACAGCACCAACACACCACGGGCCCTGCCACGGTGGAGGACGCGTCCCTCTTCATTCAGGGCCTCGTCCATTCATCTTCACCAGGGTCCCCCGGAAACGCACCCCCCCCCCTACCCCTCACCTCCCGCTTGGTTAACCGTGTCCCCGGTGGTCAGGCCCCATAAAATTGGTTGCGAAAACACGGCGGGCGTTAAAGATAACGCAGCAGCAGCCAGGGTGTTGCAGTCCGGCGGAAAATGCAAGTGATCCTGAAGTTTCCTGTTTAAATTAGGAACTACAGTGCACACAGGGGGGGGGGTGGGGGGGGGGGGCACATGCTACATGATGTGTGACGAGAGTGGGAGTTTGTGGATTAAAGTTTATTAACTAACCTCCTCTGATGGTTTTGGCTCTCAGCAGCACTTTGGCAGTTCACAACGCGGAGACAAGGAAAACTTCATATGCAACCTTATTCCATTCTGACTTAATAAGCTGGTGAAATTGCCACCCACAGGCCCCACTTCCCCTCTCTCTCTCTCTCTCTCTCTCTCTCTCTCTCTCCCTCCCCCCCCCCCACCCCCCCCCCTCTCTGTTTGCCCGTTCCCAGCTGATTGCCATTTAGCAACCTCCTACCTCTAAGGCGGATGGCACAGTGACTGTGTGTGTGTGTGTGTGTGTGTGTGTGTGTGTGTGTGTGTGTGTGTGTGTGTGTGTGCGTGCGTGCGTGCATGCGTGTGTGTGTGCTCCCGCATGCGTGTGTGGGACTCTAAAACAACCCAGGCCCCAGCTTAACAAAGCCTCTCAAAGGGAACCCTCCTGTCCTCTTGCCAGATCCCCCCCCCCCCTCCCCACACACACACACACACACACACACACACACACACACACACGCCTTCTCCATAAACTCAACTTGATGACGTTTTTTCGATGGCAATTAGGACAGCAAGACGCACGCCTTTTTTTCGGCAGCATTTCCTGCCGGCCCATACTGCTTGAAGTTGATCTCCTGATGCTGTCTTACCCCCCCCCCCCCCAACCCCGCCCAGTCCCCTATAACCCCTCCACACACACACACACACACACACACACACACACACACAAGCACACACACACACCCACAAGCACACACACACACACACACACACACACACACACACACACACACACAAACACACACACACAGAGACACACACACTTTGACACACACACCAGAGCTTCGGGCCCTCAGATCTCCCAGGCTGAAGCCATTAGCTCTCAGGGGGGACTGGGGTATGTGGCGTCTCAGGAAGTGACCGAGACCTGTAAGGGGGGGGGGGGGTGGGGGGGGGGGTACTGTACAGTCAGTGTGGAGGCTTAGGCAGACTTCACAGAGACACCGGCACCTTTTTACAGCGAGGTGTTCCAGGTGTCACAAGACGCCGCCCGACATCTGCAGTCTGTGTTTCTATTTATTGGGTCATTTCAAGTGGATGATTTTGTGTGTGTGTGTGTGTGTGTGCGTGTGGGCGTGTGTGCTTTTTTTTTTTTTTGCGTGTCCAGGGTGATACAGGACTTGTTTGTCCATGACGTCGCCAACGGAGTCAATAGCCCACTGAAACACAAGAACCCTGATAGTGAAGAGATTGTTGTTGATGCCGAAGAACAAGAAGTGCCAGGAACTCTAGATAATTTAAGCTGAAGTTGTTAATTGGTCTCGTACGCGGAGAAGCAGAGGATTTCATCAAGCAAGAGATTCGTGCGTGAATCTTCCTCAGTTCCTTCTGCCTGCTCCCGGAAATACAATGTATTATATACAAGTCTCAAACGGAACAGCATGACAGGAGTGTCCCATTCTGATTGGCTTCGGATGTATAAACATTACATGTTACTAAGCAGATTTGACATGACGTAGGTGTATTCTTCCATCACTTTATGTTATGTCTCCAAGTTCCAGAGAGTCAGAGTCGCCAGAGGAATACAATCTTCACTATGTCCTTCTTCAGAATGTGCGATCAACCTAACCATACCATTGCTAAATAATATTTTTCCTAACAAACCCAAACTGCAGCTCATCACAAGCCCTTCCTCTTAACGGTTGGGCTGGGATGAATGTGTGCCTGTGGACAGTGGGACGGCGCGGCTGGAAGAGTGACAAAGCCTACCCCTCCTAGAATAGGTGGTGGCTTTTTTGCTGCATTGAACTACAATTAGACCAACCAGACCCCACCCCCCCCAAAAAAAAAGAGCAGGAGTGGATGTTTGGAAGAGGCCCTGATGGAAACGATTCCTCTGACTGGTGACAACAGCCTGGTCACAGCGAGTGCTTCCATGTTTTCATATGAGGCATCGGACGCCCCCTCACACCGGGCCCCCTCGTTAGGCTGGATGTTTAGTGCAAACTTGGAGCCGGAAATATGAAACAAGACTGCGGAGAGGGTGTGCTCCGCCTCCATCACACAGCACATTCAGTCAGAAGTTTCAGCCCTGAAGCCCCCTAAGCAGGCTCTGGGTACACCTCACTTCAAGTTTGAAAAGCACTCAAAAGCTCGGATGATATAAACACAAACATGCTCACACACACACGCACACAAACACACACACACACATTCACACACACACACACTTTGTGTGTAAAAACATGTGAAACAAATCACAGCACAAAGGTTTGAGGACCTTCTTGACCCTGCTCTGAAGAGACCCCCAACCCCTAAGACCTATCACCACCCTGCACACTCCAGCCTCACATCACCAAGCCCCCCGCACACACACACACACACACACACACACACACACACACACACACACACACACACACAGATACACACACACACACAGTGATTTGCATACAAAAGCAAGCAGGCATAATGCAGAGCGTGTCTTCTCGTTAAGCCACCCGCCATTTGATTGGGTTCATTATGAAAGGCCTTGTTAAGATTTGACGCACCATCACCTCTCTGAGCTCTCAGGGTAGCAACGCAGTGTCATTGGCGACGACTCAATGACACACCGGCAACACACGTTTCCACAAATTGGATGGGAATGAACAGAAAGGAAAGGCATGACAATTATGTTTATAGCTATGAAAATGTTCTGTTTGTTGTTTCTGCTGATATTTCTTCGAGAAAAACAAGGTTATCTAACGCATACCATAGAATCAATTAATTTTTACCTCAATGATGACTTCTAATCTAATCAAGTATTGTCGGATTTGTTTTCATTGTTGGCTATTGCAATATATATCTAAGCATTATTTGATTAAATGTCACCAGCATGTGTATTTATAAGTATTTTGAGAGTTTATGTAGTTGTTAAAAAACAGCTCTAAAATATGTTGCAGTGGTGTTGTCTCGCCTTAGTTCCTCACCTCTAATGTAACGCCTTAAGCCTTTAGAAAGAGTCTAAAATATTTGCTCCTTGTGTTGTCTCCATGAAAATGAACCTGGAGAATAGAACAGAATGCGTTTTATTTTTTGTATGAACTTTTTTGTTGTCTAGATGAACATCTCAAAACGCATCTCTCCTATATCAAATTGGACATGACCCCCAAGAGACGACCTTTCCACTCGAGAGTGCCTCTAAATAACTAAACAAACCTAAAGGACCCCATGTTTGCTCAACTCCAAAGGAACAAACACACCGCTGCTGTTTGCTATTCCAGCCCCCTAAGTGATCTGTGTTCATTGGAAGGGGCAGCCCTTTAATTAGCTGGGGGGGTCCCCACCATTACTGTGGGGGAATCTGGGCCCTCTTTATTATCATCAGATTTTAATATAAGCCAAAGAAAAGGGGATACATGGGGTGTGGAAAATTCGCATTTCCTCAGAAGTGCCCCTAACCCCCGCCACACGCGTTCTTTTTGTGTGTTTTTTATACAACCCTAGGGCCCACCCGCTCTTGGTAAATATGTATGCTTGGGTGGTGTAAGTGGGGGGAGGAGGGGGGATGAGGCAGGGGGTGGGCAGGGGGTTGGGGTGGGGGTAGTCCCAGGGCAGGGTCTTTGGGGTGGGGGGGTGTGGGGTAGGTGGGGGGTTGTGGAGGTGGGGGGGGGGGGGGGTGGTTGATGGACGACCCAAGCAGGGCATCATCTGGGGTTCTATGCACCGTAACAAAAGGTGGGGGAGGGAGGGTGGGATGGGGGTGAGGGGGTGAGGGGTGGGTTGGGGGGGGGGGGCCAGTGAGAGTTCCCTGGAAGTTAATGAAGAGGACGTGGCTCCCCGCCACGCTGAAATGAGCAGTGACGGTCAGTGAGGCGTCAGGGGGACAGGAGTGGCAGGGAGACAGGAGTGGCAGGGAGACAGGAGTGGCAGGGAGACAGGAGGCGCAGGGA
>JAXIVH010000012.1:10616671-10629171 GCA_036785325.1 Urophycis tenuis | reverse complement strand
ACACTAATGGCAATTATCCTGCAGTGGGGGGCTGAGGACAGAGAGCGAGGCCTGGTGTCTCCGCACATCAGAGAGGGGTTTGGGGGGTGCGAGGGCGCGCGGGGGGGGGGGGGGCTAGCGGACAGGTCAGATGCTGAGGGTAATCGCGTATTGAGCTGCGGACAGACCCCGGGGTCAACAGAGGGCCCTGGCTGCTCCAGCTGCTCCACACCTGCCCCCACCCCCCACCCCCCCTCTACACCACCCCCCCAACCCCCATTGAAACCTCAGCAGAACTACCCCGTAATAACTCACCGTACAGCCGTCAACACCGTCGTACCCCTACGCCGTCAGTAGGCCTATAACACCTCATGAATCACATTGAACGAAGCCCCCCCCCCCCAATCCTCAGAAGACCCCTGGCGTGGGCCGTGGTTCGTGGTCCTCCATGGTTCCTCCATTGTCCTCCCGTTTGACGATTGAGATGATCGGCATTGATTGAGAAAAGTGGTAAAAATCTGTTGTGTTTTTGATTAATTCTATTGCAATAAAGTCCCATAGAAATGTCACGATACTCATTTTCGTCTCCGGAATCGTGATCGATTTTCTAATAACTCCCAATATAAAGGTAATGACGTGACAGATATAGTGAGTGCTCAAAAAACAGCAACGTCTGTTCTCAGGAATTAATCACTTTGATCAAATTAAACTTTGGACATTAAAACGTCAACTTTCCGTTCTATTTTGTATGTGGGTGGACAAAGTTAACTGAAGCACGACACTGTGTTATTTCCTTGATCATTGAACATTCATGAGATGTTAATGAACGGAGAGATATAATGAATTAATGAAGCTGTCTGTGATATTTAGATGTAATTGGGTAATGTGACCCATCTGGTATTCATTTCAGGTGACATTAAAACGTTCGGCATCAGATGAATGGTAACAATAATAATACATAAATAATTAAATAATAATATTACAAATATAATGTGCATTAGTTCATTTTGAGTCAAGACACCAACAATAATACCACATTGGTCTTATTTATATCAGGTTTGGGGTCAATAGTTTGAACATAGTGGTAGGAGCAAACACTTAAACTTAAAATTAATAGCGTGCAGTGTTTCTATTGTCATTTACATGAAGTATATAACAAAGCAAAGCAGAAAACCCACTGGGAGATTAACCTTCCAGCGAGGTAAAAACACTAAGGGCCACTTTCATGAAGTATCCATGTATACAGAGGTACACCCTTGACCTCTGGAATCCTCCAGCTCACGCTCCTTTGTACATACTTGAACTTGGATTCCCTTACTACTTTACCCCCTCCCTGCACTCTCTCTCTCTCTCTCTCTCTCTCTCTCTCTCTCTCTCTCTCTCTCTCACACACACACACACACACACAAACACACGCACACACACATGCACGCACGCGCACACACACACACACACACACACACACACACATGCATGCAACGCATGCATTGCACTCTTTTCCCTTTCAGAGCCATAGAGGCATGACATGACTTTGGCCCTGACCCCGGGGTCCTACCTGGGTGTTTTGTTTGGACCGGGTGGAGATCAGATGTTTTCAGTCATTACACCGCCTCTCATTAGGTCGCCTGTCTGGTCTGAACAAAGCTAATGAGACAATGTTTAATGTCCAAAGCCCCCATGGCTTAGCCCCCTCCACCCAACCCCTCATTGCCCATTGCCCATTGTGTGTGTGTGTGTGTATGTGTATGTGTGTGTGTGTGCTGGGGTGTGGTGAGCCAAATTACTCCGTCGTCCCGCTCAGGGATGGCACCTGGGCCCCGCTCGGGGGTCTGGCTTCGGGAGTGGGGGTGGGTGGGGTGGGTGGGGTGGGGGGCGGAGGAGAACCGCCCAGGGGGGTGTGGGGTTCTTCACCACAGGACCCATCTGGAAGAAGTTAAGGAGCTAAACGTTGATTGGAGTGATGCAGGGATGTAGGGACATGAGGGCTCAGGCTTGGTGAAAACAAAGAGGTGGGATGGGGAGGGGGGGGGGGGGGGGGGCTCTGCCAATTTTTCAGAATTGGCAGAGTCTGCTTTGTTGGAGGACATGAAAGGCACATGAGGAGTTCTCCTGCGTTTTAAGTGAACGGAGTTGGTCCACGATATTGATCTCGTCAATGTCACTAATTGACAGTGTGTTGGATCTGTCTCGCAAAATGTTTTAAAGATGAACATTTCAAAAGTGTCACGCCTATCAAGGAACAAGCTAACGTGCGTCCATATCTGATCGAGTAATGCGCTTATGAAAGTCAATATAAACTGCATAACCAAAGGCCACGGGACATTTCTTTTGAAGGTTTTGATCAATCCTTCTCGGGGTATTCGAGGATTTACTTTTCTGCCCAACTTTTCCTTGACTTTCCCAAACAACTTTTTTTTTTTCCAATACCTTTTCCAAGACCCTTTCCACTTTTTCAGTGTCCCTTCGTGCTTTGGTGTCTTTTCTCCAAGCACTGGGTCCTTGAGCTGATACCCCTAGTGCAATCAGCCACCGTGCAACCACCATAGACACACGTAATGGTCCCCCCCCTCCCCTCCCCTCCTCCCCTTGCACCTTGATTCCATCAGAGCACTCAGACACAGGGAGGGGGGAGAGGGGGAGGAGGGGGGGGGGGGGGGCGAGAGAGATGACATTTGCTGACACTGATGATGGTTCAATCTTCAACCCCATGACACGAGGAGAGCGATGGGGGCCGGGTCTTGGGACGCGGGGGGAGCCGTGGGCTTGGAGGACACACTTGACTCCGCGCGGTTGATTTACCGACAACCGGTGTAGGTTTCTGTATGGATTATGTATTTTTCAGTGAGTGGAATGTTTCATTGTGTTGCGCACTCTTGTACTCTACGCTGCTAAATCGTGTGTCCGTGTGGGTGTGAATGATTTTCTGTGTGGGGAAGCTTGTGTTGAGTCTGCATACTACTGGTCAATAAAAAAAACGCTACAAAAGGAAACATTTCGATAACAATAATAAGTGCGAGAAAGCCCTGTCTTGAAAAAAACATTTATTACATGCCAGCACAACTTCCCTTTCTTCTTCTTTGGAAGTTTTTTGGAAGCCATTTTGATAACTCCCACATGACGGCTGCTGTATTGTCAAATGTGATTTCAAAGTGTCATATTACTTTTGCCACCCTTGGAATTTTGTAGGAAGTTTATGGGAGGGGAAAAGTGGCCGCTGGTAAATTAACCTATCATTTGACGTTAGAGAGAACAGAGGCGAATTTAAGGTGACAGTCTGCATTTTAAACCGATAATTACTGTGTCATTTTGCATCTGGGGGAGTTAGAATGTGGCATGGAGGTGTGTGTGTGTGTGTGTGTGTGCGTGGGCGTGTGCGTGTGTGTGTGTGTGTGTGCGTGTGTGTGTGTGTGTGTGTGTGTGTGTGGGGAGGAGGGACCACACTTTAGGGAGCAGACTCATCTTTGTCTACGCTGCGCCACAGAGGTAGCAGATGCGGCCAAATCAAAGGCATGTAGACATTAAAAAAAAAAAAAACTAAATTGCATTCATCAGCCCAAAGGCGGTTGGTTCTTCAACGTTTTTTTTTTTTTTTTTTTTCTAATCAAGCCGGCCTCCCTGATGTATGCAGATAGAAGACGAGTTTGCTTTCCTTGTTGTTGTTGTTGTTGTTTTTTTTAAAACAACAAAGCCTGCATTTATTCCCCAAGTCTGTGGAAGTGCACTAATGCAGACCCGTATGAAAAGGAGAATTACTGAGCAGGGGGGACTCAACCTTCAACGTTTCATATGGAAATAACTAGCGCAGCCCTTGCGTGACCCAGCCTTTTCAGAGATGCATTGGAAATCCACTTTAATCATCCGCATATGTAATATCATCTATTGTTATCGGGAGAGAGAGGAAAAAATGTAAGATTGATATGCTAATAATATGTCTGGGAATGTACGCCCAAAAGCCCTATAATTATCACAAAATCTATCTTCAAATGTTGTGCGTATTAGACATCAAGGGAAAAAATGTCTGGAGGAAAGTAAAAACCTGAGTCCCTAATGTTTGTTCAAATACTAAAAGAGGCTCCTCGTTAATGTTAAGTTATGTCTGTGCATGTCCACGGCAGGAACATGTCCCCTAACGACCATGCAAATGCAATGATTCCTACCATTTTGCCTGTCTGGCTGTTTACCATAATGCGAGGATGCAGAGAGCTTAACCTTTGTGCCTTCGGAACGAGCTAATGGAACACGATCCAGAGGCGATGTCATGTTGCTGACATTAAAGACCCATTATCCAACATTTTGGGGGGATTTATAAACATCAAGCTTGTACACATCTAAATTAGCCAGAATATGTATCCAGCTCTTTGTTAAAGCCAAGCTCTAATTACAGGAATCATCTAACAGCCAACTGACTGATGTTGAAAATAGTAGATGTCCTTTTGTTCGCGTGTTTTCTCCTTTTTTTCCCCCCCACTGTTGACAACTTCGTGACAGACATTTTTTTTTTAAAGGTTGGAGTGATTAGTGTGGTCAGTCATTAACTGGTTGTGTTTTTTTTTTGGACAGACAGGGCGAGTGGAACTTGTCAATAACATTGTGCCGATCCTCTGGCCAGGTCGCGACCTCTGGGAGGAAAAGGAAGGTACCGGGCATCTGGCACTGCAAAGCCAATCGAACGCTGTCACACTGCATTAGATTAGATTTATTTAGCTGTCACTTTTGTCCAAAGCAACTACATTAAAATAAAATAAATATATAAATAAATGGCTTACAATAAATGCATTCAACAATGAAGATAAAACCCAAAAAGTGCCAAAATCTGATCAATTTGAGTACATAACATTTATAAAATAAGCAAACTGCTTCACATGCTGCAATATAGAAACAATATATACATCCAAGCCTATTTTTAAATGATAAATATAGTTATTTTATAATGCAGTCTGAATAGATGAGTTTTCAGCCTGGGGTGGAAGATGGGTAGGGTTTATACCTCTGGATAGCTAATTATCTTGACTGCACTACTCACAACATAACAGAAGAACTAGGCCTACTTCATCCCTAGTCCCTAGTGACTGGGGATTTTCCTTTTTGGACAAGCCCTGTCTGGTTGCTTTGTTTAGTTTTAGTTTCGAGGAAGGGGGAAGGAGCGGGACATAGACAACCGTTTTGTTGTTAATGTGATCTATTTCTGGTCTGCAGTTTTATATCATGCCTTCAGACATCCATATGTGAATGACATAAAAGTCTGAGGAGCATGAGTAGACTATAGGCCTGGAGTAGGTTACCAAGTCATTTTTGCAGATGTTATCTTACAAACAGCTCAGGTCGCATTCTTCATGGTGCAGAAAGTCTCCAGTTGTAAACGATCTACACGTAAATGTCAGCGGTTAATATCGTTCATAGTTCAATGTTATTACAGTTGGCCCATCCGTCAGTCTGAGAGAAAGAGAGTGCGATCCGTTCAGCTGATCCGTATTTTGCATCCTCCCACCTGGTACCAAACACACACACACCCTCCCTTCCCTTAGCAACAGAGGCAAGATGGCGGCGTCCAGTAACACCGAGCATTCTCTTGAGATATCGACGCCGCTCAAGATACCGAAAACGGAGGTACCATCTCCAGAATCGGAGGACTTGAGTGACAGCAATCACTACCATTCCAACCCCTCAACGCCAAATCGTTTTTCGCCATTGAACGTGAGCTCGGGGAGCGCAGGCCGTAGTGGCTTGGCCTCATCCTCCAATAGCTTCACCGCTTGCCGGGGAATGTCTTGGACTCCGTCCGAAACAAACGCCCTGATCGCGGTGTGGGGGAACGAGAGACTCACGGAGGCACGGATGCAGCAGCTGGAGGTGGCGGGTACGGTGTTCTCGGGCAAGGCTCCGGGTCCTGCCATGTATGAGCGAGTCTCCAGGGCCTTGGCAGAGCTCGGGTACGAGCGGACTCCATCCCAGTGCAGAGAGAGAATGAAGGTAAATATTAGGGTGCAGCACGCTACACCTCATCATATCCGATCGACCGCAGCATTCGTATGGTATGTGTTGCTTTCATACGCGTGGAAATACGTAACAGTCCTGCACATTTGGAGATTGCGATATGTGACTGGTTCGTGGCTTTGGGTTTGTGATTTACATGAACATTGTTTTTAAATATATCGTAACGCTTAGCCGGTTGGAATTGCATACACCAATTGCAGGCATTTAGCTTGCACATAGACTGACAAATGTGTTTCTAAACTCGCTTAACATTGATATGTAGCGCAGTGCGTATGCGAGACATTGTTGACATGTCTGTTGTTGACATCTCTCATCCTGGCCTTTCATCCCCCTTAAACATCTTCATTAGATAACCACCAACTGTTATTCTGAACAGCTCCTTTAGGAAAATACGTAAAGACACGCCTTGGTGTATGTTTTAGGTTTATGTTTTAAGCTGCATAGTTTGCACTGGGTCCAATTGCCCTTGACTCAAATGATGGAAGGATAACACTGTAGCTTCCTGACCAAGAGTTGACCATTTACTTACCATACCCTCAGACCTTTAATCAAGATTAAGGTATTTTAAGTAATAATTTACTTAAAACACTAACATATTTGTTGTACCGGTATGTGTCCAGCTGGGAAATGTCCCTATATTTGTTTGTTTTTCAGTGACAGTGTCTACCTTCATCTACTTCTGTAAAAAACCAAACATCAGTGCTGCGCCCAAACATCACCCTAACTCCACTGCCCCCCCCCCCCCCCCCCCCCCCCCCCCCCAACCTTGTGTCACACACACACAGACGCTGCGTCGCTGCTACAGCCGCGTCAAGGAGCACGGCATCGGCAAGCGGAAGAGCAGCTACTCCATCGAGCAGCTGGAGAAGGTGTTCGGCCAGGGGGGGTGGGACTCCCAGGGAGGCTGCGCCCCCGTGCTCATCAACAGCAGCGGCCTGTACCAGGAGATGGAGTCCGACTCCAGCGCCCTGGAGGACTTCTCCCAGGAGGACTGGTGCAACCAGGTGCTGGCCTCCGCCTTCCAGGAGGGAGACATGGAGGCCGGTGAGAGGTGGTCGGGGCGGAGGGGTGGAGGGGGGTGGGGGGGGGTTGGTAGAAGCTGGGTCATTTTGTTGCTGAGCGCTGGACAAAAAATATGATACTTTGGTTACATGTAATCCTAATGCGATTTAAAAAAAAAAAAAAAAAGCAGGGGTGAAAAACTGAACATTTTGCTGATTGACATTCATTTTCGCTGTAGGATACTCATATTACAGATACTTCCATTACAAGTGAAATACAGATTTGCCGCCACTGTCAGTCTACTGACTGTACTGTATTGATGAGCTCTCAATTGTCTCAATTTTAAGTTCAGAGACAAAGTGTTACACTTCTGTGAAAACAGATTTCTTACGTTAAAACATGTTTCTTTGATAGCTATCATGCTAAGATGTCTCCTTTTCATCACCCAGCCAGGGTAGTGAACGTCACGTCATCCTTTGCTGCTCTGCAGTAACATGTCAATACTCTGATTTGCATTGTTTTGATGTAATAGATAGTCGATTGAACAAAGTGACTCAATGCCGTGTCCACAATGTAATCCCTGTGTGAGCGCTTGTGCACGCACACACAGCGAGTGTGTGTGTGTGTGTTCATTCGTGCAAGCTTGTGTCCATGCACGTAGAATTGAGTTGTGCGGGACTAATGACATTTCACCTCTTTGTGCTTCTGTCACCTCCAGAAGAAATCCAGGTGCCTAAAAATAGAGTACTCCATTTTCAAGCCGAGATCTCAGAAAAAACGCAGTAAGTCAGACAATAAAAAATGTGTTTTCAGTTTGATTCTATCTAGAATACAGTTTTGTTGCATTAAGCATTAATGCAACAAAACTCTTGTCTGCATTCATTAAGCCAGAGAGGTATACTATGGCCCTTTTGTTTCTTCCATGTTATGTTCAACATGGTCGTTGCATTAAGCATTAATGCAACAAAGCTCTGTCTGCATTCATTAAGACAACCAAGTGTGTTATGGCCTTTAGTTTCTCCCATGTTTTGTTCAACACGGTCGTCTCCATGGTCCCCCCCCCCCCCCCCCCCCCCCCACACACACACACACTCTGAAGGAAACGAGAGACCATGCGCAACGTGGTGCGCATCCTGGAGTCGGCGCAGCTCAAGTGGGAGCACTTCCAGACGTGGACCGAGTTCTCGCGGCTGCACCTCTCCAACAAGCTGGCCATCTTCGGCGTGGGCTACAACACGCGGTGGCGCGAGGACGTGCGCTACCACCACGCCGAGATCAGCTCGCAGGTGCCGCTGGGCAAGCGGCTGCGCGAGTTCTTCAACCCGGAGAAGCCCGAGGGCCGCGTGGTCATGACCAAGGTGCAGAAGATGAACTGGAAGAACGTCTACTACAAGTTCCTGGACATCACCATCAGCGAGGCCCGCTGCCTGGAGCTGCACATGGAGGTGGACTGGATCCACGTGGCGCAGACGCGGGCGGCGGGCAGCGCCACGGGGGTGTGCCAGTACCTGCTGCCGGGTGACGTCCCCAAGACCTACGGACTCTACGCCGTCGGCTACGAGGCCACGGACGGGTCGGCACCGGCCGCCGACCCGGGCTTTCCGTGGTCGGGAGACAGCCGGGCCATGGAGGACATGGACCCGCCGGCGCCGCCAGTGGCAGCGGGGGGGTTGGGGGAACGGACCAGGGGTGCCGGCATCACGTACTGCTACCTGGGCATCGCGGAGGACAGGACCCTGCAGCAGTCCCTGCTCTACCACTTCCAGGGCATCGGCAAGCAGTTCTCGCACGGCGAGCCCTCGGGCGTCACGCGCTTCCTGCAGGAGAACTGTCGAGGCGGAGGGGGTGGAGGTGGAGGTGGTGGTGATGGTGGTGGTGGCGGTGGTGGGGGGGGGGGGCTTGTCTCATCGGTCGGCGGTTTACGTCAAGTTCGTGGAGGTGGAGCTGGACTTTCTCTCAGCGGGCTCCCTGGTGGAGTGCTTAGAAACTGCCGTGGGCTATTCTTTGAAGTACAACAAAAAAGAGCCCTTTTGATGGACACATAGTGGGGTTTTTGTTGTTGTTTTCTGAGGGGGGGCTTGGCCTGGGATGAGTCACGGGGCGGAAAGAGGGAACGTGTTGGAAAAAGGTTTGTGACCAATTTTGTCTGTTGGGAGGCATAGCTATTTGCAAGAATCGGTGAGTCCTTTCTCCCATCTTGGCCATTTGTTTTTTTTACTTTGCCTATTCAATGTTTGACTAATTTTTTTTTTAAATGCACAATGCAGAAAATGCATAATGGGACACTGGCTAAGGGTTATGTTTACACATAGTTTTATTTAAAAAAATAAAAAACCACACTCTGCTGCAGGAATGGTTTCCCAAATGTTACAATTTTTCTTATTGATAAAAAAATTAGTTTAGCCTTGAAATTGGGGAGGCCTACATATCCGATATCTGATATCGTCTACAATCTAGGGGATTGTAGATTTAAAGGAAAACACACTTTTACTGACTCACTTTAACCACTTTTCATTGATATCCAAACAGATTGCCCCAATGGACTGCGTTGAACATTGCTCAAACACATTATTATATCTCCATTATTGAGCAGTGATTCACAAAGAGAAGGCTTAGAAGGCTTTCGTGGCTCTAGTTCACATGAAAACATTTTTTTGAATGGGATTCTGGTTGAAAACAACAACAACAACAACAACAACAACCCACAAGCGCATCCTTACACCACTTCAGTGTTGGCTCAGTGTAAACACAGTGTATGTACTGGGTTGTGAATTCTTTCAGGCAACATATGCACTATAATGATTGGACGGGTACTGTGCCATCAGGGAGCGAGGGGGGGTGGGGGGGGGGGGCTGGGCTCAGGTGACTTATTGGAAGTGTGTGCGTATGCGTCCGTCTACCTCTTCAGAGCCTCATTACACTTCACTTTAAACGTGCATACGGAA
The DNA here is from genome assembly GCA_036785325.1 of Urophycis tenuis. Taxonomy (NCBI): domain Eukaryota; kingdom Metazoa; phylum Chordata; class Actinopteri; order Gadiformes; family Phycidae; genus Urophycis; species Urophycis tenuis. The sequence continues at coordinate 10,619,251 of JAXIVH010000012.1, read as the reverse complement.
ACCTGCTGGCTGTTGTGCTGTGCTGGTACTCATGAACTGGAATGCATGCATCTGTGCGGTACAATGTCTGCATTAAGCTAGAGAGGGCAGCGTCCTGCTCGTCATGTCCAGTATGTTGACACTGTGGCAGCCGACACACAGCAGTTCATGCACATTCAGACACGGAACTTGGAGAATTGCAATCTGAATTCAGTCTGGGATTTTAAGGGGTGTTGGTGAATGTATGCTATGTCCGACAAGCGAAAGCAGATCCTTGACTTCAGTGAATAGTTTCTTCAAACCCCCCTCCCCATCATACAAAATCATATGCAGGAATGCTATACGCGTAGCAGTCCATCATCAAAGTGGAGCATATGCAGGTCTTTTGGATGTAGCAGCCGAGGCAGTGTGTGGCAGTCTTTGCCCAGCCAGACTCGTCTGGTGGAAGTGTGAGCACGCCAGTGGATAGGAAATGGTGCTGGCTCGCGCTCAACCAATGAAATCACAAGTGGGATGAGGACGGTTGTGCTGGCTAGACGAATCACGTTCCCTGTTTTTGTTTTGTGCTTTCTGTGCTTTGAATCTGCCTTTTGCTTTTGACTGTTACAGTCGAAGTTCCACTTTCTCAAAGCGTCTTAAGAAGTCATGCGTTATTGTTATTGCCTCTGCTGTTTTGCACGTTTGACCAATTCTGCCAATGGAGGTTGCAAGGGCTTGTGGGTATTTAGGAAGAAGAAACACCGAGGGTGTGCCGACCGATTGTGGTCGTCTAGGGACACGGCTGGTGTGTTTTTTTACATGTTGTCATCGTCGACATCTCCATTCCCCTGCAGAAAACAACCAACAGGTTGGTTGACTTGTCTCTTAAGTCACTTCATCGCTAGACGGACGATATTTGTTGCTATTGGCAATTTCAGGGAATGTCAGCCATAAGGAAACAGCAAACGACTTCAACTTTCCCTTTTTAGTGTCTGATAAACACTTTAACTGTCTCCTGCCAGAAAGAGAGGATTGCTTAATATTTGATTGGCCTGTACATTACTTGTGACATGATTTGAAAGTATTTCAAGGGGAAAGGATTTAAATTTAAATGTTACCCTCTGAACAGTGTTAACTTTATGAATAGGCTATAAATTGTGCACAACTACGACATACAGTCTAAATCGATGACCAGCGACCTCATGAGGAATAATCTTAACCAGTATTCAGTGACTTTGATTTCCGAGATAATGTGCAATGTGCCAGGAATGGATTGTTAAGGTTAAATTGAATCCATGTTGAATAGGTCTATATTAAATCACATTATATAAATATATATCAATATAATATATATTTAAGAATATTGATGTAACTGAGCATTCCGGCTTTTGCAAACTTGCAAAATGTTAATTTGTTTGGAGATTTATAAATTAATCTATTTTATATTATTATTATTATTATTCTGTTTGTTCACACATTCACACGTCATATATGTACTTGTTTTGAGTTCAGTCTTGTATGTTTATACGTTTTGGAAGAACAAAAAAAATAAATAAATGGGACTCTTTTGCCACTCACTGAAAATGGCTTCACTGTTTTCTTCAAACATTAGGATTTTCATCGGTATTGTGGCTGGCTTTACATAATTCAACGTGTTAGGAAACTATGCTGAGCTAAAATGGTGGACAAATATGGATTTTCATTTATGAGTTTAGTGTTTTTATATGATAATTGATAGTTTACTTACTTGCATGGAAAACAGTCAACACACGTGGTAGCTTTATATGCGGCAAAAATACATAATTGAAATATTATGATCTTTTGTAGAAAGGCGTGAACTTGCCAAACTGCAGTTCCCCAATTTGGCCACAAGATGACACCACATGGCTATTTCTGAGCGCTGCCTAGTCGCTTTGAGAAACATGAGGCCAATGTAGTGCTGTATTGATGGGCCGGGTTAAACACTCTTAACTCTTAACACAATGTCAAATATATTTGAGACATTCTTTAAAAAATGGATATTCATGGTGGCATGCTTTGTCGTTATGTCATCAGTATGCAGTGATTTTAAGATTCAACCCCTAACGACCAAATCAGATACAGGTATATGACATCACCTTATTGTTATTACCATTGTGTGTGCAACTAGTAAGTTGAATAAAATCACATTATATGCACGATTAAAAGCTTCCTCATAATTACACATTGTATAGGGAAGTTTGAATTCCTTCTGCGATATAGAGTTTATGCCACACATTAGAAACCTATACGTGGCCACAATACATAACTGATCTTTAAACACATTTTTTTTTTCAATAAATATTTCATAGTAGGGCCCACCGCCAGCTCTTTGTGTGCTACATGTTTCCATGATGTTGGTCTGCGACATAGGCTCTGAAAAACAACCTGAATATCTTGGACCATAATTTCAGCTGTTCCAACTGATTTCAATGTGCTCCCCTTTTCCTCTATTAGGTGATAGACTGTGGAGAAAATTGACTGTTCAGTGAAGAGCAGTTAATTATGCTCTGAGCAGGCCGAATGTCAATAATAGCCCTGATGCTTTTGCACCACGAGACACTGAAATACAACATGTTGGGGTTAAGTTAAGCAAAGGATTTC
>JAXIVH010000012.1:10612002-10616471 GCA_036785325.1 Urophycis tenuis | reverse complement strand
ATTCTTTTTCAAGGATAGGCTATAGATAATAACTACAACACTTCAGTTTATGTTTAGCAGGCCTATAGTGGTCTGCTGCTGGCTGTATGTTACCTAAATGCTCATAAATGACATAAACTGCAGTAAATAGCCTGCTAAGTGCTTATCGGCTGCCATTTTTTCCCATGGTAAAGGGTGATGACAAGTGAGAGCTGATTTGCCCTGGGGCCTGCATTTTAGCACTGTTGCCTAAACAGTCACAAGTGCTGACTACCCACTAATGTTAGTCAGGCTTGTTTCACATTAAGGGCATGATTCTGCCGTGGCACACTCAGACTCTCTGAGTTCATACCCTTAACAAATGATCATGCTTAGGGGTTGAGGGTTTGATTCCCGCGTGTATACACCCATGGTAAGAATCTACGCACTCACAGTATTGTAATATTCTTCGGATAGCCTCCACCGAATGCTGTATCGGCTATTTTTACCGCCTGACGAGATTGATTCTTCCAGCAGTACAATACACCGCCGGCGTTGTGCATGACCTCAGCCCCGGACTCCGTGTCAGTGTCCCGCAGGTGCGTCCCGGAAGGCAGCCGGGACAGGAAACAGTCATGAATAGCCAGGCTAACAGGAAAGCTGGGCATTCCTTGTGGGGCTGTAGATAAGGAAACGAGTGGCCGGCCTTCCAACAAACACCATTACGGTCAAGCTGCGGAAGAGAAACGTCAAGGACCTCACAGAGAAAAGCATGACTCCTTCTTTAAATCTGTGACTTGCTCTGAGGCGGCAAAGGCACAGCGGGTTACTGTATTTCCAAGCGCTCAGCAGGCATAACTTGTCATTATAATTTAATGACAGCTGGTAAACCACCGCAGGGCTATGCAACCCCCATACAATGGCAAGTGCCAACAAGAAATGATGCCAACAGGCCGTGCTTAATGTGCCCGGACAAATATTTCACTTCATAATCCCTTAGACATTTAACTTTGAAATCTCACCCTCCTTCCCATACAAAAGTGGCATGGCTCAAGACACAGCTTCTTGAGAAAGGCAGGTAACACTTAACCCCAGGAAAGTGTCCCGTGAAAGTTTAGTCGTCACATCTTTGTGTATCAAACAATCGTTGTTATATGTACAGCATTTAAACATGTCAGTGATGTCCCTGCTTTGGCTGGAGAACCTTTGGCATCATCGCGTCGTTCTCTTCATGGAAAGAGACAAGGAGAATTGCATTGCGCAAATGTTGACCGTCCGAGTCCCTTGAATTCATCACTTAGGTGTTGATATTGATTTATTGGTTGGTGTTGGAGGTTGAATTGGTCATTCTAGATTTCTGCTCTATGTTGTATTTATTATCATGCCCTTGTTCCCTTGGCGATCAACAGCGCGTCTTAGTCTTAAAATCCTGTTAAGATGGCGTTATTCTTTTGCTTTAACCGATAAACTGATTTGATTACATAAGGATTTACTCAGTGTGCTCAAGTAATAGAAGGTATTGTAATTTTCTTAAGTGAACCACTTAAACTTGGCCTTTGGCAAGTGGATTTCACCAAATCTAATTACAAATGAAAGAGGTCTTTCTTCTCCTTGATTGTATTGCTCAGAATTTTCAAGTTCTGTTATTGATTTTTGTTTGATTCGATGTCTTCTATCCCAGAATTACACAAATAATATATGTGTGCACACACGTGTTTTCTGTGTGTTTGCATGTGCGTGCGCATTCACATGTGTATACCTGATAAGCTTCTAGATACAAGGCCTTTACCAAAGCCAATTCAGTCCATGCCCACTGTACATAAGCCTTTTTGCCTTATCTATCGAGCAACTGCGATAATGGGGCGTAGATTATGGGGGGGACGGGGGGGACATGTCCCCACCACTATTTATCATTTGAATTTTGTCCCCACCATTCTTACAAATGTGCAAACCAATTGACCAATTGCATGTTGACCGTCCGAGTCCCTTGAATTCATCACTTAGGTGTTGATATTGATTTATTGGTTGGTGTTAGAGCTTGAAATGGTAATTCTAGATTTCTGCTTTATGTTGTATTTAATTATCATGCCCCTTGTTCCCTTGGCGATCAACAGCGCTCCTTAGTCTTAAAATCCTGTTAAGATGGCGTAAGTAGGGTTATTCTTCTGCTTTAACTGATAAACTCATTTGATTACATAAGGATTTACTCATTGTGCTCAAGTAATAGAAGGTATTGTAATTTCTTAAGTGAACCACTTTAAACTTGGCCTTTGGCAAGTGGATTTCACCAAATCTAATTACAAATGAAAGAGGTCTTTCTTCACTTTGATTGTATTGCTCAGAATTTTCAAGTTCTGTTATTGATTTTTGTTTGATTCGACGTCTTCTATCCCAGAATTACACAAATAATATATGTGTGCACACACGTGCTTCTGTGTGTTTGCATGTGCGTGCGCATTCACATGTGTATACCTGATAAGCTTCCAGATACAAGTCCTTTACCAAAGCCAATTCAGTCCCATGCCCACTGTACATAAGCCTTTTTGCCTTATCTATCGAGCCACTCACCGTACAATCTCTCATTTATTCTGGACACACCATCTGGCAAAGGAACATCTTCATTGGTTTTCCAGGTGGGTCCCGCAGTGGACTTCACTTATTTAACAAGGTCAGTCCGTCCAGGCTTCAAAGACTCCACAAGGGATGGCGGAGGGCTTTGGCTGCCACCACCGATTTTCCCAACGGAGTTGTTAGTGAATTGGGATCGGGGACTGAGGGATGCACATGTTAGAAAGAGTCACATGTGTTGTTGTTTCAACACAGGGCCACACAAATGACCGTTGCTCTTTACCCTTATGGAGGATATTTCTGTCCCTCTGTCTCTCGCTGTTTGTCCATATCTCTCTCTCTCTCTCTCTCTGTCTCTGTCTCCCCTCTCTCTCTCTCTCTCTCTCTCTCTCTCTCTCTCTCTCTCTGTCTCTGTCTCTGTCTCCTCTTTCTCTCTCTCTCTCTCTCTCTCTCTCTCCTCTCTCTCTCTCTCTCTCTCTCTCTCTCTCTCTCTCTCTCTCTCTCTCTCTCTCAGAGAGATCATGACAATGCTGTGTGTTTGTTTCCTCCCTATTGTTCCCCTGTCATCGCGACGTCCAAAAATATCCCCATCTCTGTCTTCACTGTACCCGAGGTCTGCCACAGGCAAAGCCAGGAATTATAACGTGTCCCAATTTTCTAACAACCCTTATCTCTAATTGCCTATTTCTTGGAATAATACCCGGTGGAGGTGCGTTTAAAAGCCATCCTTAGCTCTGAGCCTGCAGGATTACAGCGCTGTCTGAAGTCGGCGGCTATCTGCGTCGGTCCCCCAGCGACTGGTGCAGTTTTGATTTGAGATGAGGGATTTATCAGTGTACATGTAATGGTGCAGAAGTACAAGGCTCAAGCTCCCCACTCCTTCTATTTCCAGGGAAAGCAGTTTGCTGTCCAATTGTCAACCCACACAACTATGCCACTGGCTTTGGTAATCCCCATGTATTTACACCTAGGGGCATTCTGCAGCGGGCTCCACGGCAACCGACATCAAAGTAGATTAAGCGCTGTAACTAGTAGAATTTGGCTTCTACCTTCAGAAGAATTGCATTGCTTTCCCCCCCCCCCCCCCCCAGTGGATTACCTATAGTTCCCATGTTCTTCCATCTGTGTTTTCCAAGGGGCGACAACAACACACAGAGCTGAACCATATCCATCCCCCTTCGCGGTCGCTTCTTCACAACATCATGGCCCCCCCTGTTATCAACTTCATCTTTTACAGCTCTCAATCACGTACGGCTTTCTCCAGGGCACGTTGATCCTCCTCCAATCCCATTGTATGCCAGCAAATTTCAAATGATGGCTTTGGCAACAGACAAATTGAAGTTAGAAGATCACCCGGGCTAAGCCTGTGCATGACAGGTGTCACAGGTTGCGTGTGTTTTGAATGGTTTACACACGCTTCACCTCAAGTCTTCACATCGCTCAGTGAAAACACGGGGGACATTTCAGTGCGTGAACGATGCAGAAAAGAATGGGGCATAGCGGTAAATAGTCACAATCTAGATTACTGCCTTATTTTATGATCCGGGGACAAATCAAATAAATTAAAAAAATGTATATATTATACACAGCTTAATCAGGCTTACTTTTAGATTCAGAGAGATTCAGAACCTTTTCCTGTGTGGTAATAGAGCGTCATCAGCATCCACCAACCAGTGCCACATACAGAGATATGAGGCCATGCTGGACATTGCTTTTTGTGGCTTGCTGGGAGCTCCCATCCTCATTCTTGGTCCCAAACGGAATAGGGGCTCCTCAGGGGTCATGAGAAAGCCACCCGTTGACGTTCCCACACTCTGCCCTGGGCCTATGGACCTCTCTTAAGGCACAGACATATCCTCTCCTCTCGCTCTCCTTCACTCTCCTCTCTGCTCCTCGGCTCTCCCTTCCTCTCCTCTCTGCCCTCCTCGCTTCTCTTCCGTCTC
>JAXIVH010000012.1:10602002-10607002 GCA_036785325.1 Urophycis tenuis | reverse complement strand
TCTATATGCACCGACTCCGCCCTCTGAAGGAAAGCGAGAGAGAGAGAGAGAGAAGAGAGAGAGAGAGGAGAGAGAGAGAGAGAGAGAAGAGAGAGAGATAGTGTGAGGGAGAGAGAGAGAGAGAGAGAGAGAGAGAGAGAGAGAGAGAGGGAGAGAGGGAGAGATCCCTCTTAATCCTTCTCTGTGCGTTTTTTAAAGAGGTGGAAGTTTTTCCAAACTGAATGCTAAACAGGATCTATCAGGATTAAGTCTGGCTGTGAGTCACGAGCACTGCTGACTCCACTTTTACGGAGAAAAACGGGAAATTCGGGAAAAGCGTTTGTGCGCCCGAGCGAATCGCGGGCCAAACGTCAGTGTGTGTGTTGTGTTGTGTGTGTGTGTGGGCGGTCGGTAAAACGATTCCTGTAAAACGTGTCCCCTTTCACCGACAGATAAATGTCCCGGGGAGCATTCAGTCCGGAGACATCATTGAACATTCATTAGTGACTGTTCATTACACTCGCTGATTTCCTAAGGCGCCCCCATCCATGGCAGCCCGTTCCCATTAACCTATACACATTAACAGCAATTAGGCCCGATGCTCGCTTGTTGTTTTTCTTTCACCGTCCATTTTAGGGGAAACACACCCGTGGAGATGGGCTTTTGTTGTTGATTTTGTTTTGCACCGGCATTCTGAACGCAATGAATAGTCCTTTTATTTTGGTTGAAAAAAAGTCATGTTTTCTGTGTGCATCAACGCGATTGCCCACTTGACTAAACAGAGACACTCTGGAGGATCTGTCCCATAATGGCTGGATGGTGTACCCCTTATTCTCACACACACACATGCAATGCACACACACACACACACACACAGGCACACACACACACACGCACGCACGCACGCACGCACGCACGCACGCACGCACACACTCACACACACACACGTACACACACTATCACACATTACCACACACACACACACACACACACACACATTATCTCAGATAGAAACATGCGGTCTGACGCATTATTTAATGTCTTCATCACAGTGTCACATGTAATGAAAATCCTCATTTAGATGCAACATGTTTGCTCTCTCGCTGAGGGGCCATGCTGAAATACGTTAATTCTCCTCCTGCCGTTCCACAACATCCACCCTGTATACATCCCCACCACACTCGCTCACTCTCTCTCTCTCTCTCTCTCTCTCTCTCTCTCGCTCTCTCGCAGTTCTCTCACTGGGGGGCAGTTTAATCACAATGGCAGACTCCCACACACACACACACACACACACATACAAATGCACAGGCGCATACGCCTATCCACACACACACACACACACACAAACACACACAGACGCACACACACAGGCGCACACGCCTACACACCTCAGTCATTCTAACACCCATCTTAGGTAGGATGACGTGCAGCGTGCCTCCTCCGGTCTGTAATCACCCTCCCCGGGAGCCCCACGCCGCCTCACCCCGCTTTCACAACCACTCTGAGATTCATGTGATGAAATCCATGCACGGACACATCTTGACCCCACACCCCTCCCCCCCCCCTCACCCTCCGTCCACCCACACACATACTCACACACACACACACGCACACACATGCACACACACACACACACGCACACACATGCACACACACACACAGGCACACACATGCATGCACGCACACACACACAGAGGAATACCCCTCCCCGCTTCATCCACCTCTCCGGACACTTCCTGTCACCGACCCCATCGCGACCTCGGGGTTCATGGGGGGGAGGATGATCAGAACACCACCCCCCCCCCCCCCCCCCCCCCCCCCCTCGCCGTCAGAGAACATCTCGCTCGTCCATCTCCCGTCCCTCGCCACGTTTGTTAAAAATAGACACCGGCTGTCAGCCTCGGAGACACCCCTCATTTTCTAACGCCCCGCGCGGGCCCACACGCACGCCTCCCCCGCTCCTCCTCCCTAGCTGCTCATTTCCTTTTCATTCATCCCTTCATAATTAAACGGAGGCCGGGGAATCGCCGTGGCGTGGTCATAACAGGCGGCGTGCCGTGAGTGCCTGCCCCAGTCATTAGGATGCCCTATTACCCCCTGCCGCGCCTTTATCTCGCTAATTGCCTCTGCGGAGGTCGGCGGTCAAGTGCGCTTGTGCCGTCCTAATCAGAGCGCAGCGGGGGTGGTTTTTTGAGGTCTGCCGATGTTTGGTCGCGAAACATGTGGATATTCTGCGCGGACCCTTGAACCCGGAACCCTCGAAGTTCAAATGACAAATCGGAAATTATTTTGACCACCGGCGGCCTAAGTAATTGAGCTCAGATCGCGTACGGCGATGCTGGGGGGGGGGGGGGGGGGGGGGGGAGACGTCGGTGAACGCCCTGAACAGAAGCCATGTTGTCGTGGGAGACTGCTCTGCGTGCTTGTAGCGTGTAGCATGTAGCGTGTGCGTCGTCCTCTCTGTCCGTGTGACGCCGCGACTGTCCTGGACCCGTGTGCCGCCCGGCCGACATGCGCACGCGCACATGCTTGGAACACGCGTGCACACACACACACACACACAATTTAACCATTGATCGTTATCTCGATGGGAGGGCCCCGCTGTTATCGCTTATCCAGAGCGTGATGAATGTCTTATGTAAATTGTGGCACGCACACAAACGGGCGACCCATATCTAGATGTTCTTCCACTTGGAGAAAAAAAAAAAAAAAGTTTTTGAATCTCAACGCATCCCAAGGGGTCGACCTCCGTGACCTTGAGATAAAATGGTGAAGAAGAAACAAAAGTTTCAATCTGCAAGAAAGCTGTGGCCCCTGAGAGTCGAGCCTTTTTTGCAAAACCTTTGACATTCAAAACACACATGGACACGCACACACACACACACATACACACACACACACACACACACACACACACACACACACACACACACACACACTAGGATTAGCTTCCGCTGAGATACTGTTTAAAAAGAGGCCAAACAACCGCTAACCGCAGACCTTTTAATCTCCCTAAATGTCCACATTTAATCCAACCACTTATTTTGTCAATTATCATTTTTTGTCATCACTGCCCAATGCTTACGCGTCAATTAATGATTCATCAAAGCCAATGGCAGATGGTCACCAAAAGTCAGCCGACTGTATAGCCTTCAATGCTTCATGCTTTTGGCTATATCTTTTTAAAGTACAAAGCAAGTGAACACAGCAGGTCCCTTTGAAAAAAGTGCTGATGAAGGGGGCTACAACAAGGCTAACCCCTGTCAGATGAAGGGGCTTAAAAGATAAAAGCTCTTACTCATCCCGGTGCGTTCATTAACATTAGCTTTAACAAAAAAAAAAAAAAAAAAAAACGAACACACAAATTAGAAACACACCGAGCACCTTCTCTCTGCCTTCGACTCGACAGGACGCCGGTGTCGCAGCTCTCAGGGCAAAGCAAAGCAGACTCCTCTGAATCAACCACCAGACCTCAGAACAGAAGACAAAGGGCACTTTGTCAGCCCCCCGGACCTCGTCCCCCGGACGTATCACGTTAGCCGTGTCGGCCGTGCCACTGAGCCAGCCGCGCTGCTTCTGCTGCTCTTGGCAATGCTTGGCCCAAAATGGTTATTGTTTTATTGAATTCTTTTACCTTAGCGAATGGAAATATGCTCGGTGGGGGGGCTCGGTAAGATTTTGAGGATTTTTAGAGACCTGGGGAAGAAATAAAGGATGGAAGAATAGCCGAAAGATATCCAGTGAATGTAGAGTTCAGGGGGGGTGGGAAGGTGAAGAGAGACATAGAGATAGACCGAGTTGCCACAATGGGGTCGGGAGAAAGTGGTTGAGAGGGCACGAATGAAGAGTGCAAGAGATAGTGCCAGATACTGAGCCGAAGATTTGGCTTTTTAATCGAGTCGGTTAGGATTAGTGCCGGATTATACCGGAATTGCGACATCGCAGCAAATTAGCTCGCTCGCTTTAATCTCGCGGGCAGACAAGGCGGAATAGTTGACCAGAAGTGTGTGATGATGTATGCGCATATATATGTATGTGTGCGTGTGTGTGTGTGTCTGTGTGTATGTGTGTGTGTGTGTGTGTCTGCGGAGTGCTGTCTGTGCAGCCTGGTGACGAAGAATCCACTGCGCGGTGTATGTTCGACATACTGCAACCGACAGATGCTCACTCTCAGTCGCCATGGACGTCCTCGCTGGTCTATCTCTGATTTTTGGTTTGGGTTGAGGTGATTGTGTCTCATTCTTCACTAATTTATTGTGTTTTGCATTATTCATGTGCCTACTCTCACAGGAAACACTGTCGTAAAGTGCGGTGTCTCTTTCTATATACCAGCAAGCAGATGACGAAAATACATCAATAAAGATCCATCATAAAGTGACGATTATAAGGGACTAACTAAACAAAATAGGCTGTGTTGTGTAGCAGCCTACGCTAGCCGAGAAGAGCCATGAACAATGAGTCAAGAGATACCGTCTTTAAAACGGTAGCGCTTTGAAAGTGACTCTGAAGCGGTTATAAGAGAGTCACAAACGAATGCTCCTCCGTATTGACCATTGAAGTGCTTGTGCACATCGCGGATACAGGGCAGTGCTACACAACAGACCTGCCTCATGTATCTAATGAATAGCTGTTCCAGTCCGGGCAGCCGGCTGAAAACCTGATCTCACCTGTGGGGTCAAACACACTGAGGCAGACTCCACAGTCCACTGAGCACTCCCCCACGTGCACTCTTAATTTGCGCGTGCGCACACACACACACACACGCATGTGCAGACACACACACACACACACGCGCGCGTACATCCGTGCGCGCGCGCCCAGTCTCGTGTGCAATTTTAACAAAAGATATTTGTACTGAATATATGCACTCGGAAAAGACGCAGGGCACTGATAGTACACTACACACAAAGAGGAAGGTCTTTGGTCACTCAACGTAGCCTGGCTGAATTTGCACTTCTCTGTAAATGAGGTTGGACAGCACAGGGGGCAGAAAAACATCTGAAATATGACTTATTAAT
>JAXIVH010000012.1:10572002-10599502 GCA_036785325.1 Urophycis tenuis | reverse complement strand
AAGTGACCCAGTAGTAGGGTCCATTTAGCGGCCCCTTGCTACCAAGTAGTGCGGGAGCCCGTGGAGCTAGGGGCGGCCATGTTGGGGCCTTGTTGTGACACAGCCCACGTTCACCGCCAGGACACTCAGGAGAGCGAGGGGCAGTGATGGTGGGGGGCTGGGGGGGGAGTTGGGGGGGGAGAGCCAGCCATGCATTATTTCACACGCTGAGTGACAGCCTGCACACGGGCACAAATCCTAGCCGCCGTCGCCGCCGCCGTGCGATAGAGAGACAGGGAGGGACAGCGAGAGAGCAGAGCACATACTCGCCGCTACGTGCGACCGTGCATGTAGGGCTTGTAGCCAGCCGGCGCTCCTGTTTGAATTATTGCACTCGGACCGGAGCCCACGGGCGCTAATGCGCGAGGAAGGCCCGGGTATACAGCGCAGAGCAGTACCGCGGCCCTCTTCCTCAGCCTAATAACCAGGATTATCACAAGGGAGGATTTGGCCTCAGGGTGTTTATGAATTTAAGGCAAAGCATTTGAGGCAAAGCCGTTGATTTTTTTTCAAATAGCGTATATTTGTGTGTTTTATATATATACACGTTGCCTTTTTTCTACAGCTTCTGCTGACGTACTTTTGGCTATTACGATTTTAGGAGATGCACTTGGATGCACATGATTAGACCGATAACGGTGTTTTTTTGGCTCAACTGTGGTCCCCAGCAAAACTGGAAACACTGGTCTTTTTTTTCTTCTTCATCATGTATTTATGCAGTTAACTATTTGGGAGGTGTGTCTTACTTACCACTGACCTGTTTAGTAAATATACCCAGGATAGAGCCGGACACACCCAGATACATAGGGACACGTCTCTACCATTGCCTTGCCTAACCTCGCTTTTAGACTAGTTTTCAGCAAAGAAGCTTCTGGGGGTGGGGGGGGGGGGGGGTTGAAATATGAAATACTCCATAAATAAATATCTATAAATATTCCCAAACTCTTCTTCTCAAAGAAGTTTGAGTGGTCGAGCTGCGCCTCAACCACTCAAACTTCATGTTTAAATTCAGAAAGTAACTCGATACTCTATCACCCTAATATCTATATCCTCGAGATGCACACATGGAATAAGCCTGGTCTGTCATATTTCACTATGTCGGGACGTCGGGAAGCTTTTTGGAATGTTTTCACCGTAATTATGCGTAATCCATCGATGTATGCACACCTCAGTTTATTCCTTGTAACATGTTTGTGCCGCGTGTGCTGTTTCGCCGCACGGATATTAAGGGGTTGTTATCAGGCGTCACCATTATTCGTCATTCTCCACCAAGAATGGGGAATAATTATTGCAGAATGATTATTCGCGTTGTTAATCCCACACGGAACGCCTAATGCCCGTATTAGAGTAAACACATTGTGTATCCCTATTTAACGGGTCGTGTTGATATTTGCCAGTAAAATTCACAAAGATTCACGGAATCACATTTGCTCACGGGATACCACACACACACACACACACACACAGTACCATTTTCCTGTTTCCTGCCCCCATTCGAACCTTGAGCCCTCCAATGGCGAGGCTGCCTCTTTCAAGCAGACCGGAATGGAAGCCGCCATGAAATCCCATTGGTGGCGAGCAGGATTGGGGGATTTCCCTATATGTTGCGTTCTTATTAACCTATTCAAAACACATTATAGTCGCCGCTGTTGCATGCGCCATTCAGCGGGCCCATAAGCCTCTCTACGTAACCGTTCCAATGCGCTACGTTTTTCCAATTTACTCTCCTATTCAAATAGTTCCATCTAACCCCCCCCCCATAGATGTAGATAGGAAATGGGAAATGGATGGGAGAGGGAGGGAGAGAGTGAGAGCAGGAGGGAGGGAGGGAGAGAGTGAGGCAATGAAGAGGGACTGTGAAAAGTGAAGTCATGTAGTGCAGGGGACAGGGGCTGACCAGTGTAGTAACATTGACTATGGGGGGGGTGGGGGTGTGTGTGTGTGTGCATGTGTGTGTTGGGGGGGGGGGGGGGTGCATGTGTGTCGGACAGAAGAATGCATAGCAATTTGCCTTATGTTTACCATGTTTACCATGATTGTACAGACAGACACATACAGATTGTTTATGTGTGTGTGTATTAATGTGTGCGTGTGTATGTGTGTGTGTGTGTGTGTGTGTGTGTGTGTGTGTGTGTGTGTGTGTGCGCGGCTGTGTGTGTGTGTGTGTGTGTGTGTGTGTGTTTATTGACGTATGCATTGAAGAGGCATGCGTTGAAGAGGAAGGGCCGATTGTGGTGGTTAGGGTTGAGGGGGGCTGGTGTGTGTGTGTGTGTGTTGGGGGGGGGGTGCACTTCCTCTTGGGCCTCGTGACATCCCCCCCACTTCCTGTCAAACAGAAGCCTGGTGCTCCCAGATAAGGCCTTCAGAACATTCCTTCTTCCTGTCACCCGCCCCCCACCACCGTAACACAACACAACACAACACAACACAGCCATCCCTCTCCAGGCCCTCTCAGAGCCTGTGGGATCAATCACGGCGATAAGACTGCAAATAAATGAATACCATTTCTTTTTTCCAATGTTAGCCTCTACGTGGCGGAGATGTGTGATCTGTTTAGTAATAAGGGTTTTCCGTTTTGTTTTCCTGAGTGTCCAACTTTGTTTGTTGTGTGTGTGGTGTGTGTGTGTGTGTGTGTGTGTGTGTGTGTGTGTTGTGTGTGCGTGTGCGTGTGTGTGTGGAATCTAGCAGTTTGACAAGGTTAGTTTGATGAAGGTAGACTCAGGTGTTCCTCTGGTACAAATCAATACTCCTAACCTTTTATTATATTTTGTAACCTTTTGTATAGGTGTGTGTGTGTGTGTGTGTGTGTGTGTGTGTGTGTGTGTGTGTGTGTGTATTGAGGTTGTTGAAGGTTTCTGCTGAAGGCACGTGAGCTCTGAAGTCAGAGGTACAGAGGAGACTGATAATTTGTGTGTTGCTGCTGTCGCTACCACACCCATCCTTCCTGCAACCAGATCCCTAACTTTGTGATAATACGTGTGTGTGTGTGTGTGTGTGTGTGTGTGTGTGTGTGTGTGTGTGTGTGTGTGTGTGTGTGTGATAATAAGTGTGTGTGTGATAATACATGTGTGTTTATGTTTGTGTGTGTGTGTGCTTGGTTGCACGTGTGTGTGTGTGTGTGTGTGCACGTGTCCAATGTGTGTGTGTATGTGTGTCTGGTTGTGTGATTATTCTTTGTTTGTGACTCTGTGTGTGGGAATGCACGCGTGCGCGTGTGTGTGTGTGATCATACATCTGTGTGTGTGTGATCATACATCTGTGTGTGTGTGTGTGATCATACATCTGTGTGTGTGTGTGTGTGTGTGTGTGTGTGTGTGAGTCTCCGTCCAGCGACATTGCTTCGGTACAGGTGTTCAGTAACCCAAGCGAGACCCCATTGTCCATTGTCCCTCAGGTCGCTGTGTAGTCCCACATAATGGCTCGATTTAGGACAGGGCTCCGTCCCTGCAGAGAGAGAGAGCTCTCTAGCGGTCTCTTGTGAAGCCTGTCTCACAACCCGATCACACACACCGTCCCCGGAGGTCGCCGTGGAGATACCGAAGGTAACGTGAGACATCTTGACCAGGCGACTTTCATTATCCAGGAGTTTAGATACAGATATTTTATTTTGCTGAACTGCTCTGCCTTACATTGATCCTGAATGGAAGATGTCTGGGCTCTTGTGTTTCCAAAGCTCTCTTTGTGGAGCGACTCTGGATGAAACCGGATCGGGGTGGGTGAGAGGAATCGGATGTCCCGACTTACGAGGCTAAAGACGTGTACGTTTGTTTAGCCAAAAGGAATACCTGGAATTCACACTGTACTTTGAGGGAACAATACCGCAATGATATCATTGAAGTAACAAATGAGTATTTATAGTAGCATACTTTGTGGCAAAATCATTTAATAAACCATGTGTCACTCTTTTTCAGTTATTTTTAAGTTATTCAGCAATTTATGAAATTGGGCGGGCGCACACATAGATCTGGACCTCACACCTTGATATTTCGTAGCTCAACAGTGAGGAGCTACCATCATTACCGACGCTAGACATCTGTCATTTTCATATCGCTCCAGCTGGTAAGCAGCTAACTACACGATTTATGTGCCTGAGCCTGTGTGTGTGTGTGTGTGTGTGTGTGTGTGTTGTCTCTTACGTGTATGTCTGTGTACATGTCTGGGTTTATTTTTACACATCCCACAATGCACTAGTATTACTCCCATTCCGTCTGCCACCACCACCACCACCACCACCACCACCCAACAGCCCCCCACCACACCCCACCCACCCACCCCCACCCCCACCCCCACCACCACCACCACCAGATGTGGCTGTCATCGGGGCCTTACCTATAGCACTGGCTTTGAAACGCTGATAGGATTAGGAGCGTAGCGGAGGAGGCTTAGCTTGGGGGTGGGGTGGGGTGGGGTGGGGTGGGCTGGGTGGAGGGTGACGGAGATGCTGGCTGTTTCAACATCTAACCCAATCATCTCCTGAGTGCGCCGTGGTTGAGATGAAACGCCGTCATGCTGCCACGCCAACAGGAGGAAAAAAAATAAAAAACCTGAAAAAAAAACGACAAAAACTGCCAACTGTCGCTGACGCGCGCCCCCGATGGAACCCCGATGAGCCACACGCGCACGCGCAAGCACACGCACACGCGCACGGTCCGTGCTTCACACACGAGCCGTAGCTACTGTACGTTCACACGGTTCCCTGGCGGCACGTCAAACCGCGTCGATGTGTCGGAAAACAACCGGCGCTCCGAGACGTGCGAAGCCTTTGATGAAACGCTGTGTCTGCGATGACGCAGATAATCGCCTCCCTTCCGAATCCATTCTGCACGATGGGTTTTTCATCGTAGAGACGTGTTTGTTTTGTTGTTGTTGTTGTTGTTGTTGTTGTTGTTGTTGTTGTTGTTGTTGTGTCACTTCTCGGTGAATTGATACTGAACCAAATACCAGGAGGCAATTTAAGAATAGCGTCTTTATTAGGGCAGATATTATGTTCTGCGGGACAGGCCGGCCCCAGCTGTTTTATTGACCCGTTTTATTTATTTATTTATTTATTTATTTATTTATTTATTTATTTGGGGGGGGGGGGCTGTTATTAAATCAACAGAAGCGTACGTTCGACCCTGCCGAACGTATCTTGTAGTCACAGTGTGTATCAATAATAAATGGGGAAGTAGTGCTCAGCTATGATTAAATGTTATCATCTCTGGGTTGTATATCAAAAGATGGTGGAATTACGTTAGCGTCTCGTGGACGGTTTGAACCGCAGTCTGAATGAATTATGATCCACATTTATTGCTGGAAAGTGGAAAACGAAATCACGCATTAAAAGCCAAAGTCACCGTCCGCAGATGGACTGTTTGGATGGTACTAATGCATGTACACCGGGACAAAAAAAACAAAAGCATTGGATCACCATGATGATGGTAATGTTCTCAGTGCATTCATTATTTTCCATATAGCCGTGTCCTGCCTGTACACAACATTGACGTGACTCTCAGTGAAGTGTGATGAAGCTGTCCTTTCGTAATAAGCAGGGCTGCTCCTACATGCAGGGGCATGGGGTCAGCCATGCTGTTGTTTACATTATCATCATCACTCCCTGTGTGTGTGTATGTGTAAGTGTGGGGGTCTCTGTGTGTGTGTGTGTGTGTGTGTGTGTGTGTGTGTGAACGTATTTTTCAATAATATAGTCTGTAGCCATGATAATTATATTGTTTTAGCAACCAGGCAATTATAGCATAAATATAGACACATCACCCGGGGTTGATAGTGCGACAGAAGCTATAGGCTGACCTTATCCACCAGCCAAGAGCACTACACTTACACACTAGAGTGGCTGTTCATTATATCGGGGGGCCTATACTTTTTTTTGTAACGCATAATAACTGATATGCATCGTAATAGTCATAGTAATGCCAAGATCGAGACAGGAGGCCTTTTAACACGGTTGATGAGCCGGAGTGGTCCCTTGCATGTCCTCTCAAACCCTGGCGTCACGATTATTACGGTCTTACATCAATGTTGGTTTAGCTCTGTTTTTATCGGGTAGCTTTCGGTCTGTCCAGCAATTTCATCGGTTGGTGTCTCGCAAGAATGTTTATTTTGTCGTAAAAAAAACATGGTGATTGTATGTGTGAACCTGATCACGTACACCAAAGTGGTGTGAAGGCCCCAGTGAACCCGAGCAAGCACTGTATTATCTATTGGCACACATAAGCAACCCGGACACAATGAAAGGCATGCTTGCGAACACCAGAAAGTGTGTGTGTGTTTATTTCTTCTGACACTGCTGGCCTTTTAGATGTCATCCCTGGCTCCTCGCCGACAGATCACTGACACCAAGTCAAGTGACTGACTTTCCGTAAACAATCCCTGGCGATTGTGTTTGATTAACTGTGGGAATTCGTAACTGGTGTTATTGCACTGAAGTGTGTTCAGTGACGCAGCACGTCAACTCTCCAAACCTTTTTTTTTTTGCTTTTACCGACCCATTCTGGTGTGTTGGGGGCCGTAGATTGACCTGTAATTGTGTTAGATCTGAAGTCATTAGATGAAGTCATCAATTCTTTTTTTCATTTTATGTCGACAATGCGAATGGAGAAACATGTGTTAACATCCAAGTCATTTTAGCAGTACACATCTCCAGTGGCGCTGTGTGTGTGTGTGTGTGTAAATGTGTGTGTGTGTGGTTGTGTGTGTGTGTGTGTGTGTGTGTGTGTTTGTGTGTGTGGGGTGGCGGGGCGCTTGCCTCCCCCCCACCACCCCACCACTGGGACGTCTCTTGTGTTTGCTTTTTGATGACATGCCTCTAGCTGGGACTGAGGGGGCTTTCTAATTTAGATAAGCCGTGCCTTCACAGGAAAATCGGAAAAAATGCCTTGCGCAAACGCCCTTATATGGTCACGTCACCGTGGAAGGTCAAGCAGTTAATCAAATTCATTATATATACTGTATATGAATTCACAACCACAGATACTTGCACATAAAGTATATGGATGTTTGTATGTTTGTGTGTATGTGTGAGTGATAATAAGTGTGTGTGTGGTTGTGTGCTCGCATGTGTGTGTGTGCTTGGTTGTGTGTGCCGTGCGTGTGTGTGCGCAGCCGGTGTGTGTGTGTGTGTGTGTGTGTGTGTGTGTGTGTGTGGTCATTGTTTGTGACGTGTGTGTGTGTGTGTGAGAGTGAGTGAGTGAGTGAGTGAGTGAGTGAGTGAGTGAGTGAGTGAGTGAGTGAGTGTGTGTGTGTGTGTGTGTGTGTGTGTGTGTGTGTGTGTGTGTGTGTGTGTGTGTGTGTGTGTGTGTGTGTGTGTGATTGTTTTCGGGAAAACACATTGTATCTGACATCATCGCCCGGGCCCTGTGTCATTTCACATCAGCGTGTCACGCCGTTGCCATTGTTCGGCCCCGCCTCTCCCCTCAAGTCTCACCGCCGCTCGAAAGAAAAACTGTCCCGCTTATACTGCTCCCCGATGGCGTCTGGTGTGGAAAAAAAAACAAACAAAAAAAACGGACCACGGGCATATTTATGTTGTGATCCAGGAAATATGCCGTTGCCGCTGGGGATCTTTTTTTTGTGGGTCTATTTCCATGGCGAAAGATAAACAGCGCCAGCCCCTTAGCCCGTCGCTCACTGTCTGTCAGTGCTGGAGCGCAGGGGCACACGCAGCCCTGTGAGCGCAGCGGTGCTTAAGATTAAAAAAAACCCTCCCGTAGCACCAGGTGGTGAGCGGGTACGGCTGACGTATAGGAAATAGTGTTGAGTATACTGTATGGTGTTTAGTATACTGTATGGTCTGTTGAGTCCAAGGTGTCATGACAGTCGCGGCGGCGCGTACCGTCTTACGGCGTGTTCTTCTAGGTTTTTTCATTGGCTTCTGGGAGACTGGCCGGCGAGTGATCGTGGATATAGATCATTTTGTAACGCAAACACCGTGGCCCTGCATCATCTTGTAAAGCAAATAAAAGCGACTTCGGCCTTAGAGCTGGTTCACTTGGAACGGGACATCCAATGGGAAAGGACAGCCCCCCTCGGATAAGGGACTCCTCCGGCCTGTTGAACCGGGGGCGGCGGCGGGGGGGGGGGGGCTGTTTACGTCTGCGGAGCCTCACTTCCTGTCCCGGGCAGCCCCGCCTCCGGGCTCCGCGGTAACGCCGAGCAGGCCAGCACAAGTAGGCTAATCCCAGAAGCCGGCCGCATCACCACACTATCAGGATTCCCAGCTTTTTCCTCTCTGCCACCAACCCTCCTCAAAGCAGAGGAAGTGTGTGTGTGTGTGTGTGTGTGTGTGTGTGCGTGCGTGCGTGCGTGTGTGTGTGTGTGTGTGGGTGTGCGTGTGTGCGTGCGTGTGTGTGTGTATGTGTGCGCACGCGCGTATGTTTTGCGAGTACTTGGATGTTCTTCCAGAGGATGTGGATTTTGTACTTTAGTTGCTTAACAGCAGCCTACTCACACTTTCAGTGCTCTGAGCTGTTGCAGAGAGGCAAGCGGAATGGGCCGGTACCCGCTGGGTTCTGGCCGCAGGCCGCGTTGCGGGGCGAAACCCAAACTTGCCGACCAGCACTTTGTGCGTTTCTTGAATCGATGCGTGATTAGAAAAGCATTTGTAGGGTGGAAAGGTTTGTGTTCTCTCGTTTGTGTTCCGAGTGTCCGTGCTGGTGCACAGGTTATAGGTTGAGTTCTCATGTGATTGGACAATCATATGCGCATTGTCCAGGCTGCCGAAGATGTTATGTGGCAATTCTTAAAAAAGAATACTTAAGATAAGATGTAATGTTATTCAACACAGCAAATGTCCATAGACTACACAGGCACAGACACATGCCTAGGATTTCTTTGAATCCTAGGATTTTATTTAAATAATCTCAATGTTTGTGATATATGTGCTGCCTTCTAGGTTGACATCAATGGGAAAACACTTTGAAAAAGAATCACATCAAAATGAATCGGCATTCCTCGTATGCAGACGAAAATGAAATGCAGAACGAGGAGTTCTGTAGTGTTGTTGTCTCTGTGAGATCTGTAATGTTATATCGGGAGATGCGGGGATAGGTGTGGTGCCAGCGTTACTCCAGCCTGGTCTCCCGGGACAAAACATTTGCTTTGACAAATCTTCACAAGACTTGCAGAGTTCCTCGTCATATTTATTCAGATCACTCCCCATAACCCTCCCCGTACCCCCAATGTAGTCCCCATCCCACTCTCTCTCCCTCTCTGTATCCTCTCTCATTCTCTCTCTCTCCATCTCCTCTCTCTCTCTCTCTCACTCTCACTCTCTCACTCACTCTCTTCATCTCTCTCTGTCTCTCTCTCTCACTCTCTCACTCGCTCTCTTCATCTCTCTCTGTCTCTCTCTCTCTCTCTCTCTCTCTCTCTCTCTCTCTCTCTCTCTGTCTTTCTCTCTCTCTCTCACTCTCACTCTCTCACTCACTCTCTTCATCTCTCTCTGTCTCTCTCTCTCACTCTCTCACTCGCTCTCTTCATCTCTGTCTGTCTCTCTCTCTCTCTCTGTCTCTCTCCATCTCCCCTCTCTCTGTCTCTCTCTCTCACTCTCTCTCTCTTCATCTCTCTCTGTCTCTTTCTCTCTCTCTGTCTCTCTCCATCTCCCCTCTCTTCATCTCTCTCTGTCTCTTTCTCTCTCTCTGTCTCTCTCCATCTCCCCTCCCTCTCTCTCTCTCCCTCGCTCTCTCTCTCTCTCTCTCTCTCTCTCTCTCTCTCTCTCTCTCTCTCCCCCCCTCTCTCTCTCCTGTCACGGTCAGAAGACATCTCCTTTGCCAGGGGTTCAATGTCACTTTCAATGCCGTCCTTCGTCGGCGGCGAGCCTCGTCTTCGCGCGACAGCGCCGAGAGGGGGCGCCGCCGCTGCCCGCCTTCCACGGCGCCTTCTGACGGCCCGCCGCTCCATTGTCTCGCCTCCTTTCTTCTCGGCGTGTTTTAATGTTCCTGTTATTCATTTATTTGTTCAGTACCTTTTTTTTTTTTCTTTCTCCAGAAGGCTGGTTGGATGAGGTTGTCGGAGGAAGTGACTCCCCACCAACAGTCCTTTTGAGCAAAGGGAAAACAAAAAGAGCCTTGAAATAATGGCTGTCCTCCATCAAAGCGACGCGAAAGCCATTCTTTATCTGCACTAAAGTGGCCCTGTTTACCGCCTCCTCCTCCTCCTCCTCTTCCTCCCGAGTGTTTCCTGAAATTAAGAGATTTCAACAAGGTAGTTCTTACTCATGGCCACACACACACACACACACACGCACACACACACAGACAAACACGCACACACAACCTGCACGTACATGCATACACACACACACACACATGCACGCACACACAACCTCGTACATACATACTGTACACACACACACACACGCACACACACACGCACACACAACCCCGTATATACACGTACATGCATACACACGCACACACACACAACCTCGTACATACATACATACACACACACACTCAGCACAAAAACACAAGGAGCTGTTGTGCCACCATACACACACATTTGTTCCTCGCTGATGTGTACTGTACACAGTCGATCCCATTTCACACACACACACACACACACACACACCTTCAGTCAGTTTGATGGCCTTTTATCCACGAGGCTCAGTTATTTATTCATGTATTCATTTAATTTGCTTTCTGCGTACAAACATTCGTTGGTCATTGCCTGGAATTTGATTAAAAAAAGTCTTTGGCCCAGGAGAGGGAACAGTGGATTCACTGAGGGTTTCCTGCTTAGAAACATGTCCTAGAAACGCGCCTTATGCTCCCCTGGCCTTTCAAGCAGGAGATAAGATGAGAGCAGCGTCTTCCTTTATCATGTAGCTGTTCTACATCATTGAATCCATCGTTCATCTCTCTGCGCTCGTGCTTTCGTTCAACTCGGCTTACCGTTGTAATCATCTGGTAATCACTCTGCTATCCTTGTTCGGCCTGTGCCTTTTTTTTATTTTTATCACCATCGTATACATTGATCCTTACATCTGTGTTCTCGTCAACGAGCCATCCAGTCACCCACACATTCATCCATCAGCCACACATCCATCTATCAACCCATCCATCCCGTTATCTTCCATCCAATCACCATCCTTGAAGACCAAAGGCTTACCAGAGCATTATCACAACGAGACCACATATCTCCATGCCGGGAATGTGATAATGTATGACTTTATCAAAGTGGTCTCCATGGGCTTTCCTGCCCACGTCTAACTGACGGCTGTCCTGTTGAGCCCCACAGCCTCATGTATCATGTGTAATTAAGTTACATTGGTTACACTCTCTCTCTCTCTCTCTCTCTCTCTCTCTCTCTCTCTCTCTCTCTCTCTCTCTCTCTCTGTCTTTCTCTCTCTCCATCTCTCTCTCTCTCCATCTCTCTCTCTTGCTCTCACTCTCTCTCTCACTCCCTCTCTAATTATTTGTTTCTATTTCTCTCCACATATATATGCGCCCACACGCTCATATACACACACACACACACACACACACACACACACACACACACACATTTGGCACACACAAAGTCATCTACGATGTGTCAAAGATGACTTCAATGCAACCTTTGACCGAAGACAGCCAGCAGGAGATGGAGAAGGTAGCCAAGAGAGAAAAAGAGAGACAGAGCCCAGACAGCCCGCCTAGGGCAATTGCTGGGAAGGGTAGAGAGGCATAGAGCCAGGGGATTGACAATGTGACGGCCGAGAGACAAAGTGAGAGACAGAGAGAGGGGGAGAGAGAGAGAGAGAGAGATAATGACAGTAGAGAGCACACGCCATCCCTCACCTCACCCAACCCTCGCCTCACCCCTCTCAACAGATTCAAACACACACTCACACACATACACGCACGCACACACACACACACACACACACACACACACACACACACACAATTAAGCATAAATGTGGCAAAAAAACACTGCATTTATTTTTTTTAATCATCATTCATTACTCTCTTGCCTTTTCTGAATGCCCACATATTCAATAGCTGAAGGTGCTTTTTTGCTTAATGTTTTAAAATGAGTTACAATAATTTGGCTCAGGGCCATCGGTCTTATTTCCATGTGCCTTGTGATAGTGGCATCAGCAGTTGTGGGAGTGTTGCTCTCTGCTGCTCCCCTGCAGGCTGAAATAATACTACATCTTCTGCACAATATTATCATAGAACACGATGTTGTTGTGTTTCGATTGCGATGACTGCATTCTAAAAGCAAACTTAACAAACAATTTAAATTTAGAAGATTTGATTACATTCGTCACTCTAAATATTTTGTTGTTCTTTGTCCAAATGACACCAGGAACATACAAAGCAGACACAGAACACAATGGAAATACGTGGGATCCTGTTTGCAGCAGTTTTATATTTTGTGGGATAGTGAAAAAAGCTGTGCGCTATTTTTGACTTTTACCGTCCAACTTGGCAAACAAAGGCACATATCTGTCATAGTCAGATGCCACTATACCATTCTCTGTCAAGTTTTTCATCTCGCTCTTCATGCACAAATAAGACATGCAGGTAAACGCGACGCGGACGGAATCCAAAATGGGGTTCCAGCGGTTTTATCCGCCTGCTGATTTGTAATGCTCCTAGCTTAACATTGTCTTTGAGATGAAAAGATCCACACATAATCTATGGGGTTGTGTGTGTGTGTGTGTGTGTGTGTGTGTGTGTGTGTGTGTGTGTGTGTGCGTATGTGCGTGCCTGCCTGCGTGCGTGCCTGCCTGCGTGCGTGTGTGTGTGTGTGTGTTTGTGCACATGTGTGTGTGTGTTTGTGTGTGTACATGTGTGTGTGCACATGTGTGTGCGTGTGCATGTCTGTGTGTATGTTTGTGTTTGTGTGTGTGTGTGTGTCTATCCTCAGCATTATGTGTCAGAGAGCATTAAAGTATGCGTCAGAATGACTCATTTTAGCTGTTTTGTTGGAACTGCGGGATCAGTGATGACATCAAGGTGATGAGGTGTCTCAGCCACTGGTAGTGATGTAGTGAATCTATGGGCTTTCCTGGCCATGGGTATGTGATTAAGTTATAAAGGGTATGTAATTACCCTTTCCTTTTAAGTGAAAACGATTAGAGGCTCACTCTGATCGTAGCGCAACTACTGTTTCAGGTTGGACATTCTTACAGCTGCATATGTATATAACTCTCTCTCTCTCTCTCGCTCTTGCTCTGTCTCTCTCTCACTCCCTCTCCCTCACTCCAGTCACTCCAGTCACCCCAGTGGAGGTGATAAAGGGGCAGCCGGCGGTTCTGCAGGCCTCTTACGTGCCCCAGCCCGGTTCTGACATCAGACTCAACACCATCAGCTGGGTCTCCAACTTCAAAGTGGTGAGCAAGGGGCAAGGGAGGCGTTGTGTGGTGTATGTGTGGGTGCATGTTCTCTTGTAGGTGAGGTAGATGACGATTTGTTGGTTTTGAGAACTACTTGACACACGCATGCATATGCAAAACACACATGCGATAATGTATTGACATATCAAATATAAAAGTGCTGCAAATGAGATGCGGCAATTACCTTTAGTACACTTGTGAACGGATTCACCGACACCTGACCAATGAAAATAAGTATATTTGACAAAGTTGTTATGTGTACAATGTCGCCACCTGCTGCTCGGGTTAAGCGTAGTTTGAATAACGCGTGGGTTGAATAAAGGCTACGTAAAAACAATGCGAGTGGTCACACATAGCTGCGCATTTCTACAACAATTTCTTAAGATGTACTTTTTTTCAATTAATATCCAGAAACAGAAGCCACATAAAGTCCACATGTCTGCAACAATTAACAAAGTCAGTTGGATTAGTGTCTCTGTTGGGGGGAAAAAAACGGGCTTTTATTTTCTTTACCTGGAATTTTCCATGACAGGATAGATAGAAAGGAAGAACAGAAAGAATTTTGTAAAATACTTAAATTATAAATTATAATAATGAATCCCTGCTACGGTACAGGGCATCTCAGAGATGAACTTTTATATGAGCGTGATTTTTTTTGCCTCAACCAAAGCCCCTCCAACTCTGAGGGCGACATTAGCCTCTCCCACTCTGTGAGCGTGACATTAGCCCCTCCTACATTGTGAGAGCAACATTAGCCCCTCCCACTTTGTGAGAGTGACATAAGTCCCTCCCACTTTGTGAGAGTGACGTAAGTCCCTCCCACTTTGTGAGAGCGACATTAGCCCCTCCTACATTGTGAGAGCAACATTAGCCCCTCCCACTTTGTGAGAGTGACGTAAGTCCCTCCCACTTTGTGAGAGCGACATTAGCCCCTCCCACTTTGTGAGAGCGACATTAGCCCCTCCCACTTTGTGAGCACGACATTAGCCTCTCCCACTTTGTGAGCGCGACATTAGCCGCTCCCACTTTGTGAGCGCGACATTAGCCTCTCCCACTTTGTGAGAGTGACATTAGCCTCTCCCACTTTGTGAGAGTGACATTAGCCCCTCCCACTCCGTGTGAGCGACATTAGCCCCTCCCACTCGGTCCATGTCTGCAGAGAACCCAGAAACAACCCCTTCTGTGTCCCGGTGCTGCAGATCATCTCCTACAGCCAGGGCTCCATCAGCGTGGGGAAGACCCCCTTCAAGGGGCGAGTGGCCTTCACGCAGGCCATGCCCTCCTCGGTGGTCTCGCTGCTCGTCAACGACACCCGGGAGACCGACTCGGGGGGCTTCCTGTGTCAGATGATCATCCCCGGCGAGGACGACTTCACCGTGATGGTCAACCTCAGTGTCATCGGTGAGGAACGGCCAAAATGGCCGCCGGCTGGTTTTGTGGTGGTGTTTGCGTTTGGGTTTGGATTCCGCGGTCGGAGAGGCTGAAGACTAAAGAGAGCAGAACTGTAGGAAGCCGGGTTAGGGATGGTGGTCGTTTTGTTTTGTGTTTTTTGTGAATGGTAGTCAAAGATCTTAGAGAAGTCAATGTAGTTAACTTGATGTGATGAGTTTTGTTGTATATACAAAGAATCTGTGGTCTCAGTCCATAACAATGGATTGAAATATAATGGCCTCTCTCTCTCCCTTTCTCTCCCTCTCTCTTTCTCTCTTTCCATCAACCTACCTCTCTCTCTCTCCATTGACCCACCTACCTCTCTCTCCTCTCCATCTCTCTATCTCTCACCATCGACCTATCTCTCTCCCTCTCTCTCTCCCTTTCTCTCCATCTCTCTTTGTCATCGACCTATCTCTCTCTCTCTCTCTCTCTCTGTCTCTCTCTCTCTCTTTCCATCAACCTATCTCTCTATCCATTGGCCTATTTACCTCTCTCCTCTCCATCCTTATCTCTCAACATCGATCTCTCTCTCTCTCTCTCTCTCTCTCTCTCTCTCTCTCTCTCCCTCTCTCCCCCAGTGCCCCCGGCCGTCCCCAAGTGCTCCATGGAGGGCAAGCCGGTGCCGAAGGGCAACGTCACGCTGAGCTGCCATTCTAGCGAGGGCAAGCCGCTGCCCACGTACAAGTGGATCAAGACCAACCCCACCTCCGAGGTGTTCTTCTCCCCCATACTCAGTGAGTTTCCCCCGGGGGGGGGGGGGGCCGCACCACGGCCCCGAGACCCCACCCAGCCACCGGGGCCGCGGCGCTTTGACCTGGAGGGTGCCTGACAGACAGACAGACAGACAGACAGACAGACAGACAGACAGACTTTAATGATCCCTGAGGGAAATTGCATTCGTCACAATACTCCAGTGAAAAAAAGAAGAGACAGACACTCTACGTATAGTAGAGTGTTAGAATAAATAAATATATAATATAAACCTATGTAAACAATATACAAAAAATATATATAAAGAAATATAAAAATATACATAAATGTACATACATCTAGGCATACACTATAGAGGTAATAGCATACACAAAGATGTAGCATGTTGGATTTTGTAGTGGTAAAAATGACCAGTTATGCAGTGAGATGACCAGTTATGTAGTGAAATGACCAGTAATGCATGTGAATGACCTGTTATGAAGCGGAAACTAGGATGATAGTGACAAAAATGATAGTGATGATAGTGCCTGTGGAACGTGCATAGACTACGAGATGGAGATGTGGGGAACCTGAGTTTGAATTGTATGAATGCAGAGTAAGGACAGGGGGGAGGGAATTTTCAATGGGCGAACCCATATTTTTTGGTCTTCGTTTTTAGCTTTAAAAAAAAAAAAGAATTATTATTTGCCACTTTAGCACTTAGAGCAACTGGCTATATCGATGTAGCCAGGCTGAATTCACCTATACAGAATCCTTCGCTTTTTTGCTGTTTTTTTTTCCGTTTGACAATTGAGACTAATCGGCTAACCTCATGAAAGAAAGGACAGAGGCTCAATGCTGATTAGCCACTTTCTGCGGCCCCACCGTCTCTTCGTTTGGCGGGTGCAGCGTTTCTCCTGACATTTAAGTTAACGAAACATGTTCCGGTGTGGTTTTACAATACTGCATACCTATGCAGTATTGAAGTAGCGGTTCCTTTCACATGTATTTATATAGACTATGTGTGTGTGTGTGTGTGTATGTGTGTGTGTGCATGTAAACATGTCTGTGTGTGTGTGTGTGTGTGCATGCGTGTCCACATCTGATGTGTGTGTACATGTTATGTCCGTGTGTGTGTGTGTGTGTGTGTGCATGCGTGCATGCATGTGTCTGTGTGTGCGTGTGTTAATGCTTTTTTGTGTGTGTGTGTGTGTGTGCGTGTGTGTGCGTGCATGTGTGTGTGCATGTGTCTGTGTGGTTGTTTGTTTTATTTGTGTTTGTGTGTATGTTTTATGTCTGTGTGCATGTGTTTATGCTTTTTTGTGTGTGTGTGTGTGCGCGTGTCTGTGCGTGCGTGTCGGTGCGTGTGTGTGTCTGTGTCTGTCTGTGCGTGTGTGTGTGTGTCTGTGTGTGTGTGTGTGTGCCTGTGTGTGTGCCTGTGTCTGTGTGTGTGTGTGACGTGGCGTGAAGACGAGAAGACAGGCAAGCTGAAGCTGAGCAACCTGAGCAGCTCCATGTCGGGGAAGTACGAGTGCACGGCCAGGAACAAGGCGGGCGCTGAGAGCTGCTTCGTCAACCTGGAGATCAGCTGTACGTGACTTCCTCTCCCTCTTCCTCTTCCTCCTCCTCTTCTGGCGCCGAAGCACGGGGGGGAGGGCGGGGGGGTCATCGGGCTCTTTGTGGCCCCCTCCTCCTTCCATGTACACTTCCTCACACACACACACACACATTGTTGTTTTAACCCAATCAATCAGCATCTGCCCATGACATAAATGCCCCAGCCATCGTGCGCACATCCCCTCAATCATCAATGGGCAGTTTGTATATAAAATAACTTAATGAGACCTTTGTAAAATGCTTTTTATCCAAAATGTTTACTCGAATATCTAGCTCATAAGTCAGCAGTAACCCACAACGCTGGGGAACACTGTTCTAGCGGTTCGGGTGTGTTGACTCCCAGTTGAACGGTGCCCTACTCAGTCCTTCAGGACATGTATCTGAACTCACCGGAAGCGGCCTCGGGTTGACGCTACATCACTTCACAGTGAATGGTAGCGAGCGCGTGCTACGTACAGTACATGAAATCCAAATGGAAGCTATCACTGGTAAAAGCTGCCGCGGCGTTAGCCTCACTTCTATGGCTGTGTGTGTGGGGGGGAGGGGGGGGGGGGAGCGGGCAGAGGTTTAGGCGTCGCTGTCGTTCATTCTGTCCTCGTTTGCCTGCCCTTCAGCCACCAACTCGGGGATGATCGCCGGGGCGGTGGTGGGCGCCGTGGTGGGCTTCGTCCTGCTGCTCGTCTTCATCTACTTCCTGCTGAAGAGGAGGAGAGATAACGAGGAGGAGATGGCCAACGACATCAAGTAGGGTCGCGCGCTCTGAACCTTTGTGTATTCATCACTGGGCAGGCGCCGGTCCTGAGCCCAGCAGTCCCACTGTGTTGTGGCAGAACTCCTGCAAGGGAGAGACGGCACGGAAACCGACAGGGGCGGAGTTTCCTGTTTGGTTCTTGAGATGTGATGTTTCTGCCGAAGAGAGAGTGATTTGCTTAAGGGGACGAAGCTTTCAAAAAGGGATTGGGTTTTTCTAGTGGCCATGTGTTTGAGCTCCTCTACCATCAGACTTTAGATATTAATCCAAAGTCTGAGCCTTTATCAGGAGACCAATACCTTCAACTAGACCAATACCTTTATCTAGGCCTGGCTACTCCTTTATCTATACTCATATCTTTATCTAGACATATAGTTTTATCTCAACCTATACCTTTATCGAGAACTCATAGTGTTGAAACATTTAGGCACACGTGGAGATAGTCTGTAACACGGTGCCTCTTCCGACCCTAACGCTGTCACCCCCTCACCCCCTCACCCCCTCCCCTCCTCTGGGTCCCCCCCCATCCAGAGAGGACGCCCAGGCTCCCAAGCGCGTGTCCTGGGCCAAGAGCGGCATGGGCTCGGACATCTTCTCCAAGAACGGCACCCTGTCCTCCATCGGCTCCAGCCGCCACCACAAGGAGCCCTTCCACGCCGGCGGCCAGCACCATCAGCCTCCGCCCAGCAGCCAGCAGCACGGCCGGCAGCAGTTCCCCCACTCGGACACCGCCTCCATCATCACCGCCACGGGCAGCGTCGGCGGCTACCGGCCGCCCCAGCAGCGCCAGCGGGGGGGCGCCTCCACGCCCACCATGTACGGCGCCTACAACGGCAACGGAGCCACCCTGCCCCGGGACCAGTACCCGGACGGAGCGCCGCAAGACCCCCGGGGTCACGCGGAGAACCCCAACGGCGCCACGCTGCCCCTGGGCCACACGGAGAGGCCCACCAGGCTGCCCCAGGCACAGCCGCTAGGCCAGGGCTACGGCCCGGCCCAGGGTTACGGCCCGGCCCAGGGCTACGGGGCGGCCCAGGGCTACGGGCCGGCCCAGCCCGCCCTGCTCCCCATCCCCCGCCCGCCCGCCCTGCCCACCTCCGTCATTTCGGCCTCCAACATCGCCCGCATGGGCGGGGTGCCCATCATGGTGCCGGCTCAGAACCAGGCCGGCTCGCTGGTGTGAGAGCCAGAAGTGCACAATTAGGTCAAACTTACTTGAAGCAAGTTGAAGAAACAACAGCTGTGGGGGCCTGCATTTCTTGCTACGGTCTCGTCATTTTACCTCCAGTGAGGCTGGAGCCTCTGCTGGTGGTCCATTGAGAAGACATTCACAAAGACACAGAGAATGTTGGTTTGATGTCTTCCATCTGAAACGGCTTCGTTCCATTGCGATCAATATTCAAATGTTTGCCCAGAACACAAAGACTGAAGCACATCTATATATTTTCTTTTTTTTTTACGTCGACAAATGAAGATAGAATTGATTCCAAGATTGTAACAATTCTTTCGGTAAAAAAAAATTTAACTGCATCACACTTCTGCATAGACCTTTACTAGTTAGTGTTGATCGACTGCCTTTTTTTATGTGACTTTCACATCCACTGTCTGGATGATAAAATATAAAAAATGTAAATGCCATCTTTTGGTTCTGCTGTATTATGGTCATTACACTGGTCGTTTCTTGTATTGTTTTTTCAAATACTGTCCAATGAATGAAGGGGCAAAACTGTGCTGTTTTATATTTGGTCGCAAGTAACTTTTCAAATGAGTCTGGGCTGCAGGAGGATTTCTTCAGCGTTGATCTATTATTCAGCAGGCTGGGCAGTGCTATGTGTGAACACAGCTGGTAGCATATGCTAACATAAACACACACACCATATGAATTATGTAGTTCCCTGCTGTGATGGTTGTGTTGGGTTTGTTTTTTAACACTGGAGCAAAAATATATTTTAAATCGTGTCTTTATCATTATTCATTTTCAATGTTATTATTTCTTTCATTCATGTTCTGAGGATGATGCATCCCATGAATGATGAAGAGGATCTTCATTTGTATTCACTCTTTTTACTCTATGAACATGAATGGTCCAGTAGTATGTACATACTAGTAGTGTACATGATATAAATATGACATATATTCAAGCCTTTATTTTTATACTGCAACTTATGGTAAGCAATTCAATTTGGATAATGACAAACCTACCAATGTCCCAAATTCTACAAATATATATAAATAAAATATATAAATATGCGGTTGTCAAATGGCAAACAAAAATGTTGTCCAATTTTATATGATGATGTATCTAAGTTGAACATTTAGAAAACGGGCAGTATTTATATGTATTTTCTGTATTTATGTTCAAGTATTTGTATAATTTTTTCAATTAAAAGAACTGTTGGTCACTGTGTGTTTTTTTAACCATACAAGCCTCTATTTTGGGATAGAAATGTATGTGTGAAAAATTATTGGTGAAAAACATGGCACCTTTATCACCACTACTCTGTCAAACCATGCAAGACAAAACACCAAATGATTTGTCTTTGTTTCAACGCTTTCCAACAAAGGCATATGTGAAAAGAATGTACCATAAATCTGTTATCATGCAAAAATGGGGAATCTTGAACAGTCCAGCAGATAGCGCCAGATAACACTAAGACTGCCTTGGGATTTCATGAAGCTACGTCGATGATACTCTAATAGCTATTCGCAGAGTATCTGTGGATACCTAATAAACCTGTATCTCTGTGTGACTGTGTCTGTGCGTGCATGGTTGTGTGTGTGTGCGTGCGTGGTTGTGTGTGTGTCTGTATTTCTGTGTGTGTGTAGCTTAGTCTTTCCCTGTGCAAAGATATGTGTGTGTGTCTGTATTTCTGTGTGTGAGTGCGTACGTGTGTTTTTGTGTCTTTGTCTGAATGGATGTGTGAGTGTGTGTGTGGTAGGGTTTAAAATTAGGGTTATGGTTTCAAACTGGTTAGGGTTTCAAATTAGGGTTAGGGTTTCAAACTAGGGTTATGGTTTCAAACTAGGGTTAGGGTTTCAAACTATAGGTTAGGGTTTCAAATTAGGGTTAGGGTTTCAAACTGGTTAGGGTTTCAAATTAGGGTTAGGGTTTCAAACTAGGGTTATGGTTTCAAACTAGGGTTAGGGTTTCAAACTATAGGTTAGGGTTTCAGATTAGGGTTATGGTTTCAAACTTGGGTTAGGGTTTTAAATTAGTGTTATGGTTTCAAACCAGGGTTAGGGTTTCAAACTAGGGTTATGGTTTCAAACTAGGGTTAGGGTTTTAAATTAGTGTTATGGTTTCAAACCAGGGTTAGGGTTTCAAAGGGTTATGGTTTCAAACTAGGGTTAGGGTTTCAAATTAGGGTTAGGGTTTGAAACAGCAGGGTTAGAGTTAAATTTAGGGTTTCAAACTAGGGTAAGTGTTTGAAACAGCAGAATTTTTTTTGCACTGGCATACACACCTACCCATTCATTTCCTTATGTTATTAGGTATTCACATACCTATTGTTTTTTTAGGGTTTCGGTATTACATGTCTGGATAGATTTCTCTGTACAGTGATTTTTTTTTTTTACAAAACTTACAGAATGTTCTACAACACAACAACTGGGCCAAATGACAAATTGTGCATGTGTTTGGTAAATGGACGTGTCTAATTCAAAATGTAAACGTTTTTGATTGCTCTAAAAATGGCCGAGTTATGGCAAATTCAAAATATGCTAATTTGCAAACATTATTCCCCAAACCACAAGAGAGGAGGAACGTTCTCATATATGACATCTCTTTGAACATGTGTACAAAATGTGATATCTCATTCCGTGACGTCACAGTGTAAATGATAGTATTTTGCCTTTGCGTAATTCACCACTTTGTCGATAGAGGGCGCAAAATTACAAATAAACGCCAGCAGCTAAACCGTTGTCAGTGTGGGTGATGGGGTGTGGGGATGTGTCGATGTTTGTGTTTCTGTGTGTGTGTACATGTGTGTGTGTGTGTGTGTGTGTGTCTGTAATTCTGAGTGTGTGTGCATGTGTGTGTCTGTGAGTTTCCTACAGTAAGAAAAGTTGTGCCCCCATAAACTGTCAAAAAAAGCAGTCGCAGGAGTCGTAGCTTTTCGTGACCATTCGCAGTCCTAGTTATTCGTTTCCTTTGAAGCCCTCTTAGGATGCATCCCCCTGTGCTCCATTTTTAAAAGCCACTCACAATGGGCTCACACGACCGGTGGTCAAACAACACAGGAAACGACAAAACACATACGGGTATACTGTTTATTAGAATAGGCGATTAGCAATTAAACGTTCACCTACATGGCTCAGAGAAGGTCATAGAAGCTCAGTCTGTATGCCTTTGTAATGAGCTCGTCCTGTCCGAAAAAAAAAAACGACATTTAAGTTAATTCTGTGACGAACGACCACATGACCAAATGGGGGAGGAATGCATTTGTTTCATCAGAAAGGAAAAAATCAAAGTATAAAAAAATCTGCAACCGAGTATATATATCAAATATTAAATACATTTCTAAAAGAAATTACAAAAAAGAAAGAAAAAAAGAAAAAACATCAGAAGAGCACTGGATATTAATATCTCCATCCCACACCCGTAATGTTTTGTCTATTTCACATGGTACTACAGTACTGGATTGGCAGAAAAAGGTGCATGGCTTTTAGTATTCAAATGATTCATGTGAACCCTTTTTCCTGGACAATACTAGTAGATGTAGTGCATGTGAATGAGGCTGTATGTGGGTCTGATTATGTGGATGCTGCTTTTTTTTTGGGGGGGGGGGGGGGGTCAATGAACAGGAGCATGAATAGCCAAGACAATAGGTCAAAGGTCACCTTTGAACGTGAGCCGATGTAATGAAGGGAGAAAGAGAGGGATGAAAAGGGGAGGAGAGAGAACGGAGAGGGAAAGAAATAAATAAAGAGGGGGTGCACAGAAAGATAGAGAGGGGAAGGAAAAGAAAAGAAAGAAACAGAGGAACACAGAAAAGAAACAGAACCAAGAGAACAGAAGGACAGAATTTCTCGTGGCGTACATTAATAGCGTGTCGTGCTCTGGAGAGGAGATCTGTTAGTAAAGTCCTAGAAAAGTAGAGGAGCCAGTTGCACACCGTTGGGATAGCATTCAGGTGGCGGCGGCCATTTTGGAGTCTGGCCTGAGCTTATATTGTGCCGAAGTTGGGTCGGGGGGGGGGGGGGGGGGGGGGGGGAGGGGGCGGGGGGGAGAGGCCCCTGGCGAAAGGCAGTAATCATGGTTAGGTGAGCATAATGCCGGTGGTGGGGGATCCATGGCTGATAAAGGGTACAGGTGGTTAGCTCATGCAGCTCTGGACCAGGAGGAGGAGGAGGAGGAGAAGCGCTGGGGTCATTTTCTCGGTGGCGCCGTAGGGCCGCAGGCGGCGGCGTTCTAGGTGGGACATAGGACTGAGGGAAGACAGGAAGAACAGCGGCACGTTAATGAACGAATCCCGTGACGCGGCGGCAGTTCACTGGAATGGCGGCGCTGAGTTGAGTTAGCTGGGTTTACATTTTTGAGACTCCCGTCGATTTCAAAATAAAAGCCCTTAATGGCACTGAAAGAAAATACTAGAATAGGTAACCATGCAACAAAAGTGACAAACCAAGACACAGGAAAAGGTAAAGAAAAATACTGTAATTTTTTTTTTACAAGATTGACAAGCTAACGTTTTGTTGTGGTGAACGGCGCGGCGTTGTGGGGGTCAAACGCGTGTTACCTTTTAATATGTAGTCAGTTAGGAGGGCTGGGACCTTTTCACTGTCCTCCTTCATGGCAAAAAGAACTGCACGAGGGGGGAGAGAGCACAGTTTAGGCCGGTGAGACACAAGCTTTCCAAAACTAAACCTGGTCACCATGAGTGACAGCAAGTGGAGGAACGTCTCTCACTGTTTGTGAGCATCTGCAGGTCTTCCACCGATGGAGGGCTGCCCTTCTTCTCGAAGGGGATCACCGTGTTGAGATACTGAGGGCAGAGAAGACTTTGTGTAAATCAGTGGTTCTCAACTGGTCTGGCTTCGGGACCCACCATCACTCCTTAATGCCAAGCCGCGACCCAAATCAAGGAAAATGTTCAACTTCTCAAATGTATTTAACATTCAACATAACACTTCAGTAACTGTACTTTTAAACTATTCAGTCACTTATTCAGGCAATAAAAAATAGACGGCACTCCGCTAAATAAAAAATCCTCTGCAAAATAAAAGCACAGGATTTTTTTCTTAACATTTCTTTTTGCCCGGACAAAGGCCCGCGACCCACCCAGTTGAGAACCACTGGTTTTAAATCACTTTGGGCTTGATGTCCGCTACAGGGATTTAAACCTGCGCCATATCACCGCTTTACTGCAGCTATCTACGCCGTTACAAAATATTCGGCACTGGAAAGTTCCGATATTTCGGGAAAAAAAATGTGCACATCCAATTCATCCAGGGAATGTTTCTGGTCGTCTGAAAATGACATGACGAGCATTCAACTGTAGCTACAACTCCAGCCACTAGAGGCTGCTATTGAGGAGACTTACAAAGGACAGGTTTCACTTGGCTATCCACAGCTAACCTGTGTGAAGGGAAAACAAGCCCTTTCACCCACCTGTTTGTCATTCCCTGTGCTTCCGAAGGTCTGTCTGATGCCCGACTGCAGGATGTTGGAGAGGCCCTCCATGCTGAAGCGCTGCAGGTCGCACACGCACACGCACACGCACACACACACACACACACACACACACACACACACACACACACACACACACACACACACACACACACACACACACACACACACACACACACACACACACACACACACACACGCACACACACGCACACACACACACACACACACACACACACACGCGTGATGTTTTAAAAGCGGAAGAGCATTTGCTTGACTGCTGTGATATAATATCGTAAGACATTCTCCTCCTTCATGTCTTCATCCAGACTAAACAGGGGAAAGATCTCAGCTCAGTGTTTTCCATCAGTCCTTGGCCGCTTTGACCACTTGCATCTGTATGCATCTGAAAACACTGGTGCATATCATTGCTTTGCATTGCTTTGGATAAAAGCATCTGCTAAATGACAAAGAAACGGCTAACAGGCTCACAATGCTAACCCGGGGAGAGCCTTTCAGTGCGTTGTTTTGATAAGAGAGCCGCTCATTATTCAGCTGATGCTGGCTTGCGATGTCACTACAAGGCTAATTGGAGGAAAGGCTGACTTCCACTTCAGAGTCTTTCCTGGAAGAGTGAATGACTGCTAATGGACGGGAGATCCATTACCGCTGCCCCGGCCGTCTAGCGGCAAGGTTTCACCTTTCCCCACTTCTAAACGCTTATCGGTAGTGCTGTAATTCATTCAAGCACGGTGTGCTGAGTAACTAGCCACTTATGCAATGCTGCACACACAGTCATAATAACAATACAAACCATTAGCTAGCCTGGCCCGTCCTAGCCCTATCCCTGACAGTGAATACTAAAGAGCGTATTGCTCATTAGCAGAGCATCTGCTGCAGATCAAGGGGTCCCCACTTCAACTCGACAACTCTCAGCCAAAAACCAAACCCTAAAACCAAAACTTAACTCTAAAACAAAGCCATTACCCTTAATCCAAATGCTAAAACCAAAACCCAAACCTAAAACCAAAAACCTAACCCCAAACCCTAAACCTCACGTTAGAACCTAACCCGAAAACCAAAAC
The DNA here is from genome assembly GCA_036785325.1 of Urophycis tenuis. Taxonomy (NCBI): domain Eukaryota; kingdom Metazoa; phylum Chordata; class Actinopteri; order Gadiformes; family Phycidae; genus Urophycis; species Urophycis tenuis. The sequence goes on along the minus strand of JAXIVH010000012.1, from coordinate 10,573,931 downwards.
CTAAAAATACTGGGCTTGACTATTCACAATTCTTTATTATCCAAAATGGCTCTCTTCCTCCTTCATCCCCCTGTCTCTCTCACCCCCCCCCCCCCCCCCCCCCCCCCCCCCCCCCCCCCACTGCCCACCCTCTCGCCCCCTCACTCACCTTGGCCGGCATGCCGGCGGGCTTCTCCGTGCGTCCCGCCGTGTTGCTGACCCCGCCCCCTCCTCCAGCCCCGCCCCCGGGCCCGCCCCCTGTGCCGGTCCCGCTCCCCGCCTGCAGACTGAGGCCCTTGTCTCTGCGCCGGCGCCGGCTGCCCTCCCGCTGCTCCTTCTGCCGGTTCTGCACCTCCATCAGCGCCGTGATGAAGGTGTTCTTCACCTCCTTCTCAAACTCCAGCTCCTCGCGCCGCGCCAGCTGGCTCACCAGCTCCTCGGAGTAGCGGAGGATGGCCGTCTCCACCCGCTTCAGCAGCTCCTCCAGGGTGGAGGCGGGCATCAGGCTCAGGCCTGCAGCGGGACCGCCGAGAGAGAGCGAGAGTGTGTGAGAGAGTGTGTGACAGTTTGTGTGAGAGTGTGTGAGAGAGTGTGTGACAGTTTGTGTGTGAGAGAGTGTGACAGTTTGTGTGAGAGTGTGTGAGAGAGTGTGTGACAGTTTGTGTGAGAGTGTGTGAGAGAGTGTGTGACAGTTTGTGTGAGAGTGTGTGGCAGTGTGTGTGAGAGTGTGTGGCAGTGTGTGTGAGAGTGTGTGAGAGAGTGTGACAGTTTGTGTGAGAGTGTGTGAGAGAGTGTGTGACAGTTTGTGTGTGAGAGTGTGTGGTAGTGTGTGTGAGTGTGTGGCAGTGTGTGTGAGAGAGTGTGTGCCAGTGTGTGTCAGTGTGTGGCAGTGTGTGACAGTTTGTGTGAGAGTGTGAGAGAGTGTGTGACAGTTTGTGTGAGAGTGTGTGACAGTTTGTGTGAGAGTGTGTGACAGTTTGTGTGAGAGTGTGTGGCAGTGTGTGTGAGTGTGTATCAGTGTGTGTGAGAGAGTGTGTACCAGTGTGTGTGAGAGAGTGTGTGGCAGTGTGTGTGAGAGAGTGTGTGCCAATGTGTGTCAGTGTGTGTGAGAGAGTGTGTGGCAGTGTGTGAGAGTGTGTGGCAGTGTGTGTGAGAGAATGTGTGGCAGTGTGTGTGAGAGTGTGTGTCAGAGTGTGTGAGAGAGTGTGTGAGAGAGTATGTGGCAGTGTGTGAGAGAGTGTGTGGCAGTTTGTGTGAGAGTGTGTGGCAGTGTGTGTGAGTGTGTATCAGTGTGTGTGAGAGAGTGTGTGGCAGTGTGTGTGAGAGAGTGTGTGGCAGTGTGTGTGAGAGAGTGTGTGCCAATGTGTGTCAGTGTGTGTGAGAGAGTGTGTGGCAGTGTGTGAGAGTGTGTGGCAGTGTGTGTGAGAGAATGTGTGGCAGTGTGTGTGAGAGTGTGTGTCAGAGTGTGTGAGAGAGTGTGTGAGAGAGTATGTGGCAGTGTGTGTGAGAGAGTGTGTGGCAGTGTGTGTGAGAGTGTGTGTCAGAGTGTGTGAGAGAGTGTGTGAGAGAGTGTGTGAGAGAGTGTGTGGCAGTGTGTGACAATGTGTGGCAGTGTGTGTCAGAGTGTGCAAGAGAGTGTGTGAGAGAGTGTGTGGCAGTGTGTGACAATGTGTGGCAGTGTGTGTCAGAGTGTGCGAGAGAGTGTGTGAGAGAGTATGTGGCAGTGTGTGTGAGAGAGTGTGTGGCAGTGTGTGTGAGAGTGTGTGTCAAAGTGTGTGAGAGAGTGTGTGAGAGAGTGTGTGACAGTGTGTCCCGGAGTGTGGGTGAAAGTGTATGTGAGGGTGAGTTAGACTGTGTGTGAGCAAAGTTTAAGGGGTTCTGCCACTTGACAATGCCCCTCATTCCTAGTTCTTTAAAACTCAATATGTCAGTTTTGCTAATATCTTTTAC
>JAXIVH010000012.1:10534502-10567002 GCA_036785325.1 Urophycis tenuis | reverse complement strand
AACGGAGACGCGTTTTCAACGCCATCCGTCACGCGGCACGTTCATGTTTCACGATGACTCCCTGCTTTTTTGGGTGATTCATCGGAGTTTGACGTGCGATTTGCGATTTTTTTTTTCATCCGCGTTGATGTTTTCCGAGCGAGTCGCTGGCTCTCGGCTCACGTTTCGTTGATCACACGAGACTGAGAGAGGCTCCCACGCACATGCTGTGTTCATCTGATTTATGAACGGCGGTGGGGGCGGGGGGGGGGGGGGGGGGGGTCGCCTTCCGTAGCATGCTTGTAGCGGCTGAAGCTCTGCTGCCACTTTATAACGCTCCAGCGCGCCACGTAGGCCGTTTTCCCGCGTTTCGTGTCCCTTCTTGGTTTTTTTCATTGTGGGTATCCTTCATAAGGTGCGGCCGCGGGCAGCGGGTCTAAGGAGGAGTCTACACCACCTCCAGTCGGACATGTTGGATGTCGTCTCACTGTTTTGGGCACGGCTAGACGCGCGGGTGGAGAGAGAGAGAGGTCAGCGCCTGAGGCAGACAGACCGACAGCACAAGCACGGACGTGAAACGTGGATGTGTTGAATAATGCAGCACCAGGGGTTGGTCGGGGAGGGTGTCTGAGAGCTGCCACCGATTGGCCGGCTAGCGCCCATGTGGTCCGACACGCCGCTGGCTGATTGGGCCTCGGAGAATGTCTCTGTAATTAGCATTAGCGGTTTAATTAGCATGCTGTGGTTCGAGCTTCGTTATTTAAAAATAAGCGTGCTTTGTTCTTGCAGCCTTTGTAGTTAGTGCTAATGACTCTGTCTTACTCTATCCCAATATGTTTGTTGTTCTGGTTTGCACCCAATACCAACACAAATTCTTTACACGCGTTGCACTGTTGCAAACTCTGATTCTGATACTGAAAAGTACCATTAGATCCCAAATCCCCAATGGCCGCAAAAAACTACCCAAGTAAAGGCCTTTCAAGTAAAAGCCTCTTAGCCAAGTAAGTCCCAAGTAAAAGCCTTTCTCACTATCATCATCATCATCATCATCACGACCTGTTGAGTTCAGTGGTTTAGTCTCGTTCAGTTTCTGAACCCTTTCAGGCAACCGAAGGCCAGGCCGCCACCACACACACACACACACACACACACACACACACACACACCCGACTCACTCTTCGTCCTGCAGCCGCTCCTCGTCCTCCTGCGTGTGCGCCTGGCTGCGTATGGGCGCCAGGCACTCCGTCTTGGTGTTGTAGTTGTGGAAGCACACGTTGAGCTTCTCGTCAAACTCGTTGACCAGGTCCTCCATGGACTTGAAGCTCATCATCTCCGAGAAGTTCTCCAGCTCCGAGAAGTCCTCGCGGGCGATGGGCACCAGCGGCGGGGCCACGAACACGCCGCTGCTGGTGGAGGAGGAGGAGGAGTAGGAGGAGTCGTGGTCGTCTCCCGGGTCGTCCATCCGACAGGGCCGCAGGTCCTCGAACTCCTCGTCCAGGCAGACGAGCGGGGCTTCCATGGTGTCCTTCGGTGGGTGGTGGTGTGGGTGGTGTGGGTGGTGGTGGTGGGTGGTGGTGGGACCACTGGAAACAGGGAAGACCTGTGAAGATGAAAAGATTGTTGGTGTGAAACGTCTTCATTTTTCAGGCCGAGATGTTCTCGAGCCATGTCCGTTCAGCGGCTGCAGCTTGGGTTTGCGAGCTGCAGGTTTGCAAACGGAGAGAGAGAGAGAGAGAGAGAGAGAGAGAGAGAGAGAGAGAGAGAGAGAAAAAGAGAGAGAGAGATGAAATGCGAAGGAGCGAGAAAGGATGCATGCATTCACACACGTGTGGTAGAGCTGTGATGAGGAGGTGGGTGCACATGTGATTGACAGGCAAGATGGATTCCCCCAACCAATCAGGGTAGAGATGTCTTGATAGCTGACGGATGGCTATGGCTGTTACCTGCGTACCTGCCGCTCCTTTAAGAGTCATTTAAACGTAGGTTTTAAAAAAAACAAACAAGCGGTTGCTGCACTGTTTTTTTTTTACCAATTCTTCTTGACATGACGTCCATGTACTTCTCCTTCTAACTTGCAGTATTACAAATGTTACACTTGGCTCCTTTCTTATTCATTGTACTCTCCTGTACTACCGCTGCGACACCCACATGCTCCATCTGCGATGACTAAAAGCATATCCTTTGTTATCTTGCTTATCTGTGCGAGAAGAGCAAAATATATCTGACGTGAGCCACCGGCATTCATTCATTCATTCATTTATTCATTCATTCCTGTATCCCTCCTCTATCTCACTTCATCTCAGAGCGTTTACTGGCATCCCTGCACAATGTGTCTGACCTTTCCTCTCCTGCCACGGCCCGCTACCTCGTCTTGGGGGGTGGGGGGGCAGGCGTGTGTGTGTGTGTGTGTGTGTGTGTGTGTGTGTGGGCCGTGGACTGGCACCACCGTGTCTAGACAAAGAGAAGAGGGGTGAATGATGCCAGAAGGGGACCTTCTCTCCCATGGGAGTCACAGGAGAGGAGTTGATGCTAACCGGCAAAACTGAAAAATAAATAAACCCACGGTTAATTAAACTGACCTGCTGGGACTTCACTAATGAGCCTGCCGAGAGTGTAGTGAATGAAAGAAAGGTAGCCCTGAACACGAGGAAACAAAAGAGACGCAAAGGGTTGCCTGTAATTTCACTGCAAGCAGCTGGAGACTAAGTGTGTTTTCAATGCTTGGAATGAAGGGAAGGCTCATTTTAAATAAATTGCACTGCATTAGAATGGCCTTGGCCTGTACTGCTTTTGGACCAATATTTTATGGTGCTGTATCCGGAAGTCTGTGGCAAAAGTTGGCGAAATACAGCAGTCTGACATCCAGAAATTATGCACACTCAACTTTGTGCTCCATTAAATAATAATCTCGAAAGTCCCCTTGGTTAGCCTTCAAGAAATATGCAATACATTATTGTATATAATATAGGAGCTATATGACATTGCAGAAAAGTTATGCAAATGATGTAATGTTACTGTGCATTGTGTATGTATGTTATTGATTGGGCATTGATACAGTTGACAATGTTGATATTAATGTATATAGTTGGTTATAATTGATTTTTAAATAAAATCATGCAAAAAAAAAAAAAAAAACATGTCTACTTTTTTCTACTGCCATTAAAAATGAAAGCTTTGTGTGTCTTGAGGTGAAATGTTAAATAAATGTCATGGTGGGTCCCCTGGCACAGTGTCCTTACAGTACAGAGGCCTGGTTCTCCCACTTAATGCTTGGCTGGCCAGCAGGCTGATGTAGTGGGCAGACATGGGGAGACCATTTGAGAGAGAGAGAGACAGAGAGAGAGAGAGAGAGAGAGATGAGAGAGAGAGAGAGAGAGAGAGAGAGAGAGAGAGAGAGAGAGAGAGAGAGAGAGAGAGAGAGAGAGAGAGAGAGAGAGAGAGAGAGAGAGAGAGAGAGAGAGAGAGAGAGACTACTTAGTAAGCGCATCACACCACTCAGCAAAGAGTAGTTCTTTTCGATGCCAGATTTATTTTCCATTTATTCCTTTATCTATTCTCTCTCTCTCTCTTGTTCTCTCTCTCTCTTTCATTCTCTGTCTGGTCTGCCCACCACCATCTCCATGTTTCTTTTATTTTCTTTAATAACTTCTCTTTCCTGTCTCCTCTTCACTGTTGACTGATAGTATTGTGACTGCACAATACTAGTCCTCCGATGTGTATCTGCACCATCAAACCTCACCCCGACATTTCAAACGGACCTGACTAATGACGACGGAGAATGAGAATGACATCATTTGCCTCCTGAGACGATTCCCCGCTTCCTCCATTACGCGAGGCTGACTGCCCTAACGTGGATCTGGGAAGGGAAAAAAAAACAAACCAGGCGGCCATGTTTTTTTTTTTCCCTTTCTGTCCGCTCGAGTGATTCATGCTGAGATGCAAATGAGCTGTTTGATCTCACCTTGCCACGGGCGTTACCTCGGCGACGTGTGAAAAATACACGCCTTTCATGTTGACCAATTACCTTTAAGAGTCACTGATTGTGATTGTTGTGCGTATTCTGCGGCTGCTGATTACACAGTCACAATGGGTGAGTGTGTGCACGCACGGCAAAAAATGTTAAAAAAAAAACCTTTTGTTCAATCCAAAATCATACCAGCATGACTGGAAGGAGGACCCAGCGGGTGGCAGGTGTGTGTGTGTGTGTGCGTGTGTGCATGTGTGCACGTGTGTGTGTGTGCGTGTGCGTGTGCATGCGCATGTGTGTGTGTGTGTGTGTGTGTGTGTATCTGTGTAAAGATGCCTGTCAGCCCTTTTCCATGGTGACCTTCACTGGGCAGAGAGCCTCACAGTGGGGGTCCCAGGGTGTCCCTCTGTTTGCCCACCAGAAGCCAGCCGGACACACCACCACAACAACAACCAGATTAAACAAAGCGCCCCCCCCAAAAAAAACAGAGGAAGGGATGGAGAGAGAGAGAGAGAGAGAGAGAGAGAGAGAGAGATGTAAGAGGGGAACCACTGACCCCGTTTTTCCCGACGTATTCACAGATGAACCGTCAAACTGATGAAATCTGAACAACCCGCTGAAAAACTACGCCAACGCTTGCGACGCGCGGCCTGGCGGGGTCAGATTCTTCCACACACGGGGGAAACAGGGGAACAAATCAAAACACAATCCCTGGCTCCATTGTTGTCCTCATCTCGCCTCATGTTTACATGATGAGGGACCTGCACCAGCAGCCACATTTTGCGGGCGGCGCTGCAACACACACACATGCTCTGACGCCGCCGTCAGCTCACCCGGCACCCGACCCGACGCCAAACCAAAACAAAGCTGCTGACCTCAGCTGCTGCACACAGCCAGCCTGTGATTAAATATGTGCCTTTGAATCCCCCCCCGGTTCCATTTCCGGATCATCCATATTCATATTCCCCAATCTATGGTGAGATCTAAAAATGGATGCCCCCTCCCACCCACCACACACACACACACCTCACTGCTCCTCCATCACCATTATCATCACCCCACGGTAAATCAATATGCACACAGCTGTGTCCGTCATGGAAATCAAGCTAGTGCATGTCATCAGCGAGCTGCGAAAAAATAAAACAGCAGAGAGAGAGAGAGAGAGAGAGAGAGAGAGAGAGGGGGAGAGACAGAGACAGCGAGAGTGGGGGAGGGATGGAGAGAAGATGAGCACAAGGAGAGAAGGTGGAAACCATGGTTACCGCGCAAGGGCTGGGACGAAGGGGGGTGGGAGGCAAAACATGGCTGGCCAAAAAGGGTACCAGGATGAGAATACAGATGGACGGACAAACAGGACAGGGCAGACGGACGGACGGACAGACGGACGCACAGAACCACACGGAGAAAGGCACGGCGAACGAGAGAGAGGGAGAGAGAAAAAGAGAGATAGAGAGAGAAAGAGAGAGAGACATGCAGAACCTGGACCTGTGTGTATGTGTGTGTGTGTGTGTGTGTGTGTGTGTGTGTGTGTGTGTGTGGGTTGCGGAGCGGTGGTTACCTGCGACGGCAGACGGCGGTGTGTGTGCGTCCGGGTATCGATCGGTGTGTGTGTGTGTGCCTGTGTATGTGTGTGCGTGTGCCTTCCTCAGCGCAGTCGGATCTCCCCCGAAGCACCCTCCACTGCCAAGTCCCTCTGCCGGAGCGCCCAACCTCTCATTCCACGCTCACGGCCGCTGGGCAGCAAGAGAAGGCGGCGGGCCTGACGTGGCCCCCGGGTCCCGAGCAAGGGTTCAGAGCGAGGGGAGAGAGTGTTAAGAGGCCGTGGAGCGGAGCGCGCGTGTCCCTCCTCCTTGCCTCGGTTATGTCCTGAGCCAGCCCTTCTCTGTCCCCTCCGCTCGCCGTGCGCTGTGTTCCTGGCTGCCTCTCTCTCTCTCACACTCACCCCCACCCGAGCCTGCGCACTGCCGGGGCTGCTGCCGTCATCAACACCCCCCACCCCTCCCTTCCTTTCACCTCCTTATCCTCCTCCTCCTCCTCCCTCCCCCTCCCTCCCTGCCTGCTCAGGCTCTCCCTCTGTGTGTGAACACCTCCGCCCACAGCTCTGCGTCGCTCTCTCCGGCTCTGGCTGGCTCTCCCCTGCCTAATCCCCCTCATTATTCATGAGGGGGGCAAGATGCAGGGGTGAGGGGGGAAGGGAGAGCACAAGGGGAGAGAGCGAGCGAGAGAGATAGAGATAGAGAGAGAGAGAGCGAGCAAAGGAGCAGTGTCTACAACCAGGGGTATTGCCATTGTTGTGTGCAGGTTTGTACACCTGAAATCACAGCCTGGTATGTCATGTTGGTGCAGTGACTCTACTCTCTGTTCTGCTCTCTGTGCTGGTCTCCTATATGGTCCTGTACCGCCTCTCCTCATCTTTCCTCTCAAGCCGCTCTGTTGTGTACAGATTGGGCTCCAGAGAGGGGAGAGATCATCATCATAATCAGATAGGTGGGAGGGTGAGTCGGGGGGGGGGGGGGGGGGGGGGATTGGGGGAGGGGGGGGAGTAAAAGGGACAGTGTACGGAAAATGAGAAGAATTTGCTCCTCGGAAAAATAAAAAGCATGGGCATCTAAGAGCCGTTCGTAACACACGACCTCAAGCCTTTGTTTCAGGGAACCCATCCAGCCTTTTCCGGACACAATTTTTGCTCGGCGCGCATCTCTCTCTATCGTAATCTGTAAGGGAATTAATTCAGAACACCAAAAAGTGGGCGAGAAACTTGACGTGGGCTCCTCCCCTCCCGTGTAGTCTCGGCTCATCCTCCCCCCCCCCCCCCCCCCGTAATTCCCTCGCTCTAATCTGCACCCAGGGATCACCCGACGGCTCATTCAAACAGCCTTGCGCTTCCAGAATAGAAACACATGCTCCGGTGCGACCGCTCACGTTACGGTGATACAACGTGGGCCACCGTCCACAGAGGATCTGGTGCTGTGAGTGACAATGCGTTGGCTTGCTGTGGCAAGAGGCTATACTTAGGTCAATGTATGTGAAACCTAATCATGGTGTTAATGAACATGAAACTAAAGACAGAACGTGGGATGAGTTGCTCAGACACGATTCCAACACTTGTCCAATTGGGACTTTTGTACATAATGTTCTGCATTTTCTGAAAACACGAACGACTGTAAATCAGACAAAGAAATTGGGACATTTTCTGTTTTGGGGCCAAGTCAGACTGCCCAGCTGAGGCCTGTATTGATTTGTAGAGAAAAAGGGAAAAAAAACTATAGGGTTGTTAAAGGCTGCACTATTTCAAGCATACAATGAACAAAGGCAATGAGTCTACAAGGCTGAACAGCGTGTGTCTTACTGAGCTACGCCTCATGTTGTCAGGCTGGCAACTATAGGCCTGCACCATAGTAACTTCCCTTTCATCGCTGTCCAATACTGCAAACCGTACAAACAGTGCAACCAGTGTACACCTATAACCACAGTATCACCATGCATTGCGCTTCAAAGGTTGTAGCATTGTACTGTACTTCTGCACCGCTGTTGGGGACTATTGTACACAAAATGATGAATGAGGGCCGAGTGTTAGAATGTGGCTTTTTTGGAGTGTTCTCGATTACATGTTTTATTCATGTGGCCAATCCTGCGTGAGCTTGCCAGGTTGCTGACCAACCAGGAGCAGCCAACCTGCGAGCTGATTGGCCGCTTCCTAAAGTAGCTGCCTGTACCCCGCAAGCCTCTCACCCAGTACCCTAGAAAAATAGAGAGAAATAAATTAAGAAAAAAAAGTGATTCTAACAGATGCCTACCGTTACTGGGGAGACTCTGGTTGCCATGGTGTTGAATGCAGGGCAGGACAATTCGCAGAATAGCAGCTTAATCTTAAAATACAATCTAATGTGAAATGTGATGTAATGGAAATATTGTAATGGAAATACTTTTAATATGTATAAATAAAATAGTCATTCATTAATAATATTAACTCTGACGCTATAACAGAAAACACTAAAAACGTATTTTAAACAATTGGCCTGAATAAGATAGTTAGATTTGTCAAAACACCAAATTGTTACCTGCACTGTATTTACTGAGGCAACTCCATTTCTAGATGATAGTCTACGCCAGAGGGCCAATGCCTACTCTTTACTGATATCTAGTGGTCAATATGAATAATAACCTCCTTTAATTCACACACAAACACACACACACACACACACACACACACACACACACACACACACACACACACACAGGCACTCACGCGCAAAGTACACTTTCTGAGCAATTTCGTGTCATGACTAAAGGATGTGTTTACCCAGTACTATCAGCAGGCTTGTTTCCATGTGTTAAGAATCTTGTCCTGGTGTTTGCTGTGCCCTACACCACCCACCCACTATTCAGCGCCCTAGTTTTATATTGCCACAGCACTGAACCCAGTTAACCTCCATTACACCGTCAGAATCATTTTAAAACCAGATTAAAGGAAGAAAAAAAAAAAACAAGTTGCTACTTTGGCCAAACCACTTTCAATTAACAAATGCCTGTTCTAAAAGTAATGAGCAATTTGGCTGAAAAATTTGATTAAAATGGCAGTTAAAAAGTTCCCCTGTCATATATTAGCTGCGGATAGTGGCCTCTCTGAGAGATTACAATCTGAATCACCAGGTCCTGATATGCTTTATTACCCGAGCTTCGGGGGTGCCTGGATGTTCCTAAACCCAGCATTGGATCAAGAGGACCTTATAAGACCAACGATCAGCACAGACTGTTTGCTGCACGCAATACAGCGACAGTGAAGGTTTTTACTGATTATCGACATTCCGGTGTTCAATACCTTAACCATGGTAGCTTCAGCACGTCTATCCAAGATGTGTTCTTGCCATATCACAAACCCTTTTAAAACAATCTCAAAACGACACAGAACATCGAAAAAGAAAGTGGAGAGAACCTTTTAGAAAATTTAAACATTTTTAATAAATAAAATTTGATGTAATATACACCATTATGAATATACAACTACAACAAGCATACCAAGACATTGGAGATACAAAAGTCAACAGCTTCAATTTCGAGGGGTCGTGATGGTGAATAGGAAATACAGTAGCCATACATTCTGGTTAGTGTTTGTGCCAACAAATATACATACATATAGATATATCAAAGAAAAAAAGCTTGAATCAAAAGATGTGACTTTTCTCAAGAGGTGGGTCGTGGAAAAGTATGTAGGGGTACATAATGTAGTGAGTGGGGGTGGGGGGGGGGTCTCAGTCATTCTGAGGTAAGTTGTCCACGTGGCTAAATGTCAATAATAATAATAAATAAAAAAAACATGTTATTTTCTGGGAAACTTTTGCTGACACAATGACTTTTTTGAAGTTTGTGTTGCCATGTGTGTGTGTATGTGTGTTTGTGTGTGTGTACGTGGGTAGGGGGCAGGATAATTCTGGAAGACTTAACATTTTCTATTGTACACAAAACAGAAGCTGGCGAATTTACACTTGCACTGCTTTTAGTGTATTGAAAAGAACCAAATAAATATACAGGCTTCCTGTGTACATATGTATATATACTGTATATATATATATATCAATTTGTGTTACTGCCCATAGGAAAATGTGAGGGTTTTTTTATTGGAAACAAATGTCCCTTTGCACTGGAAGGCCAAGTGTCTATGGAGTTGACATGGCAAACTAAAGTGTGGAAAAGAGATTGGTGAGATTGCTGCTAAGCAGATTCCACTCCACGCCCCAAACTCCCTTGGTGCTGCTTTTTAAACGTGTAGGAAGCATAGACACTATGTATGTACGACTTAAAAAGAATCCTGAAATCCATTGAGAATTTGAACAGGCAGCCGGATCCACGGCATGGGAAGATATGTGTTTTGACCCTGGCTCAGCACCAAACACATAAGCACCCATGCACTGTTGCATTTGACACAAAGAAATCACTTTAAAGGTGTTTCACTTGAATCGCCACATGAATGTTGAACACTTAGTGTCCGATCTGTTTAATTCCCTGCAGCATGAACCGAGTGAAAACAGAATCGAGACAAAAAGTTGCACTGAAAAACAATCGAAACTATCGACAACAATTTTGCATCTTCAACGTAAATGTTACCCTTCACATCCTTTGTTTAAAAAACCCCATTGAGATTATGTCCGCCTTGTGTAATCCTTCTTTTCACTTCCAATACTGGCGTCAAACTTGCGTCAAGCTTACAGTACAGGATAGTGTAGCTACAATATTCTTTGAAGCAAAGAGCTCATGAGGGAAACCAGCACCACAGATGTAGAGTAAAATAGCACCAGTTGTTAGAATGTACGGTCTAGTGGTGGCATAGTGCAGCTCTGGAGAAGAGGCCAGGATTCTCTCAGAGGCTGTTACCAACATCCGAGGTAACTTTGGCAGCTTTTTTTTTCTGTTTTTGTTGTTGTTGTTGCCCATTCCCCCCAAAAAATATGTAAGCAAAAAGGCGTGAGAACACAAACATTATCTCAATCTCTTGAAATGTAACATCAGCTGCAGCATCACAACCATCCATGCCGAAATATCATTTCTACTGTCACACATTGTTGCACCGTTGTCTGCCTATTGCTGCTGTGCACATTGCCAAAAAAACGCAGCCAAACATTAAAAACTAAATTACATTTCTTTGAAGTCATGCCTGAAACTGAAGATAGATAGATAGTTTGCTTCATAGGATTAAGATGAATGGGCGATGGTAAATACTACAGTGCTGTCCAGTGAAGTGCTTCCTGAAAACAGATGACTTATGCAAATCATTCCAAACAGTAGAATGTCATGACCCACAGAATGACATTTTGGGGCAGTCTCTTTTGAGTTTGACTTAAGGTTTAGCCTGAAACGCATCAAACACGCTTTTATATTTCTCTACTAAAATTCTGAACTTGCTACAGTAGAAAGCAACACATGGATATAAAAATAAAAGAAACATAGACTAATACATTCTTCAAAACAAGTAATCTCTGCAAATATAGATACTATCAACCATTTTGGTTTTATAACATTATATATATAGTTTCTATTTATTTTTTTCTTTCTTGGATCTATAATATTCAATTTCGAAAACTAGTTTTCTAGCATTTAGAAGAATTCCATCACTTACATGTAGATGTCTGCATATATATTTATATATATATATATTTATATATATATATATATTTATATATTTATATATATATGAAGAAAGTTCTATGCTACTCAAATCTCACTCCATCTTCAGTAGTCTGTGTGCATTGTATTTTCTCATACAAAAAAAATAATATACACGTTACAAGTTATGCCTATTTAGAATAATATTTACACCAAATGACAAACTTCATAAATCAGCATCAAATCAGCATCAAGAAGCAATAATAATGTCAGGGAAAAGACGATAAACTATAACAAAAATAATAAAACATTTAAAAATGTCCATACTCCATCAGAAATTAAGATTGTCAACATGCACTATGATATGATATCTGGCATTAGGGCTTAAGGTCCAACTGAGATTTTAAATTTTAAATGGTGGTATCCAGTACTCATGAAAAAAATAAATACTTCAATTACTCAAAGTTTTGAAACCAGATGCAACTTTTTTTGTAGTTGCATTAGCCTGTAAAGAAAAAAATATGCAGAAAAAAATGACCAAAATGTTGTGTACACTTCAGTAATTCCCAAATACTATGCCAAATTATGTATTTATTTACAAAAGAATAACATAATATAATATTTAGAATATCATTAAAACATATATTTTATTGGAAATGTATGTGTCGCTTGAAAATTGTATGTAGTATGTATAGTGTTTAGTATCAAGGCTAAGTAATTAAACTGCTAACCTTTAAATATGTATTTTATATGTATTATTGTATTGTTGTTTTAACTGTTTTGCTGTCGTCTTCTTTTTTGGGGCACAAACTATTTGGCTAATTTCTTTGTCTTGGTTGAAGTGTAGTGCATTAAAATGGACAAATCTGCTGTACAATGTTAGAAGAATCATTCACTTATGTGGTGTGTATTAGCACCAGAGACATTTTGATGTAACTAAGGACAAATCTGTTCAATGTCTACTCTAATCTATATAATGTTCACAACATGGTGAATAGTTTACCCTAAGTGCAATGCTATATGAAACACAAGAAGCCACTGAGCAGCTGAAAAACCAGACTCCTTCGTCAGCCTTCACCAAGCTCCAGAGATGAGAACGATACAGTACCAAGATTTCTTTTACAGCTTATACAGTTCTGGCAATAAATTGTGGCTGATATTTAGTAGACCACAACAACTATTGCTAAGCAAAGTAAAGAGGCCTAGCACTGATGGCTGCTTTGCTATGAAAAAGGTTTTCATCACTGCACACACTTTTCAACTCATTCACTATGCAATTCCTAATTTTGCACCACAATCATCGCATGACAACTCATGCCATTTCTATAATCTTTGAAATTTCACAATGTATCAAGATCAATATGTCTAGCATGAACCGCATATTCACAAGCGCAGGTGCACTTGAGACAATATAGCATCAAGTGTTCATCAAAATATTTCAGAAACAACAAGGAACAATTCTAATTTGACCATAACCTGACCATCTTTAAAGTAAAATCTCAACAACCACTGCTGTAACTATAGAAGACAACAACTCTAGGAGATGTCTAACCATTTTGTATGTGCTTTTTAAATTTGTCATTTGACAATTTGTGGTCTGGATATAATAGCTAGGTGTCACACTTTGGTATTAATGTGGAAATATTTTCTGTAGCATTACATTTGATTGAGTGTTAAATTCGGACTGAAACTGCAGATACTTGGTTTGGTAAATGTGAAGTGTACTTGATGTAACAACTATTTTGTATTTATTTCCAAAGCCTTGCCTGACAATAATGTGTTTTGGTAAGTGATGAGCAAGTTTTCATCAGATAAAGAACAACGATTATCTACTCATCAGCTTTTTTCATATATTTGCATATACCCTCTGGATTGGCATTCCTCTAACATTTTCACCAGCATTCAAACGTTGTATCTGTGTGAAAATTGATTTCACTATACAATTTGTAGTGGCACATGTATGTATGTAGGATGTATGTACAGAATGTTGATATTTCCATTGTACTGCAATGTTTGTTTGTTTTTTATGATTGAGTCCTATGCATAACATACTCTACAAATGGAAAAAAAAAAACATAGCACCGAATATCAAATATGACAATATTTCAGTGCTTTTAAATAATATATACAATTATAAATAATTTAAATCATATATATTAATAATTTATAAAATAATAATAATAATATATAAATGTGACCTTCTTTAACTTGTTTCTTTTCCTTTTTTTTTAAACATTTTAATATGGCCTGTTTTCTTTGACTTGAAAACTGATTTTATAGCACAGCGTTATTTTGTGCAAATGGTAACCTCAAAAATGACCATTTTGATAAAAACGGGGATATACGGTGTATATATAATAAGGATGTATGTAATTGCATGCCTTTATTGAGAATTTGATGTACATAAAATTCCTTACCAGACTGATGCCAATGTGTCAGTTTTGTATTTGAACATAAATGAATATATAGGTTCATATCAGGCTTATATACTGTATAAATATATAGCACTGAGTAGAGTTTTAACAAGTTGATGATACACTTTCTTCCCAAGCTTAGCTATTTATTGTCTTAACATGGACTAAACCCCAGTCAGATTTAAGGGAACATTTAAGTCATTGAATACATTGCTTTGAAATATTTATTTAAGGTATCGGTTAATATGTGATAGTAAAAACCAAACATCTTAATGCGAGACATCTCTCCATCTTACTTTTATGGGAAGGGTTTTAATCTTTTTCCAACGCTTTTAAATAACCTTGATCAGATGCCATCAAAATAAAGGCGTAAGCAGCAGCACAACAAAGGTATAAATGATGAGGCATGCTTTGCATGTAAACTCAGCACAGCATCATCTCATGTTTAGTTTCTTAGAAATAGCACCTTGGGGAGGGGCGTTTGCATGGGGGCTTCCTGGAAAATACAGTGCACGTTATTAAAATATTTATTTTTACTTTTAGGTTTCACTAACATTTAACCATCTCATATTTTGTTTCTTTTCGCTGCACAGCTCATAAAATGCAAGATTGTAAGACTCCATACATGGAGAATATATAGAATTTGATGTGGTAGGCTAATGTGATGTTATAGGCTTGTGTATAATCCCTTCTGTCTGGACCTCATTTTCCTCATTCATCTGTTTATGTCGCCCCTAATCTCGAAAGAACCCTGATAAGGCTCTTGTGAGGGTCAAAAATGCTGTGATGGTTGATGGAAAAACAACATTCCTTTGGGGAGTTGAAAGCCTATAAACTTGTTATCATAAAACACGTTATCCCACAAGGGTCTCATTAGCTTCTTCCGATGAAGCATCCACATACTCTCATCTCTGTCACCCTCATCTGATCTTTCTCTCTCTCTCTCTCACTTTACTGCAGTTTCATTGTTATGCAGATGTTTGTATTCCATGTTTGTACACAGAGTTTCCGCTTGATAAGGTGCTTTATGTCTAAATTATACAACAGCCTGCCAGCAACAAAACTACCAGCCTCCAGACTCCAAGTCAAGTTCAATAACCTTCCATTTCATTCAAATTCTCTCGCCAATTACACATTTGCAATGTTTCATCTAGCAACTAAAACATCTCAAAACTTGTTCCTGCTTAATCGTTACAATACAAAGAAATGTGTCCATGCCTTTATTTCTTTAATGCTGAGCAACTGCAATGCACTCTCCATTTGAATCGTAAGCAGTAGGAGTAGCACCAAAAAGCTCCAGTATATTCAGAACTGGGCTTTCAGAATCCTGGTCATCATACAAGAACCATTCAATGTTGTCTCTTCCAGCGTTAACAAGAAAGTGCCATTATTTGGGGGGTTTGTTTATTAATGTATTCTTTGAGTATGTAGTTTGAGATTTAGTTTTCTCTCTAACCATATTAAACCTCATTGCTCTTTATAAAGACAACCTCTCCATCTTGGGCCACTACCGGAGTAAAGGCCAAGAGTTAAATGAAACAGTTTAAGTCATTAAAATCCCTTCTGTGAAAACCCTATCCTTAGCACCAGATGAAGAAATAAACAACAACAACTTAGGCTGGTCTGTGGTGATGTGTCTTGAGCAAATGTGTAATGCTAGAGGAATCAAGTTTATAGTATGTATGTACGCTTCAGCATGTTTCAGTGTATGTATCAGCAACTTTTATATATTCACATCCGTTGTGAGGCATTTAAGAATTAGAGTCCTCTGAATGTGTGTGTTTTGAATAAATATATGTATAACATTAGAAACTAGTAAGTATGAAGTACTAATGAAATTATACATTTTTTGGAGGTTGGACAAGTGGATAAACGTAATTCAAGAGATAACTGTCTAGATGTACCTCTAAGGATTTCTATTTTAAATAACCTGACCATATGTACAGAAAGTTAGTTTGATACACAAAAAACATGATAATAATAATGATAACAATAAAAACATTTATAAAAGGCAGCCAACCAACCAAGGAAGTCCATTAAGGCCATTTGCAGCCGTTGTTGGACAAATTATGTCCATTTATTATTTTTGCAAAAATACTATTTTAACATTTGGCACAAAATCCTATCCTCCAGTATCTGTATGTTTGCTGTTTGATTGAAAATGTGCATACCTGCCCTAGAGTATTTTTTATAGGATTTGGGGCCTGACAGACTATCTAGAAGACTATCAAAAAACTTAAATAAACAACATTTTCTCCAGTGCAAAAAGTCAACGGGGAAAAAGAGAAAACTTACATTTGGATTTAATGGGGTCAGGGCTTTACGTGTGATTTAGATCTAGAAAATGTACTTTGTAAATACACTCCAGGTTCCTTTTTGATTAATTGAGGTTGTACTTTACTTTTGAACATGAGATGACCACAATATTAATATTATTTGTCAGAAAATGATAAAAGGATTCATATCCCTGTAAAAATTAAATTGAATTATAGTATAGCGCTCTATAGCAAATGGAAAATGATTGTTGTCATCTTAAGTGAATAATTTTCTTCTATTAAAAACAAATTCTCAGCAGAAATGATAAATTCACTAATATGGGAAATTGAAGAGCCAAATACTACTTGCATGCTAAAAGATGTGGAAGGTGTGTTTTCATGGTTGGGTTATTATTTCGGTATGTTCTATGGGGACTCAACTGACCCGCGATAACAGTCCATGAATGAAAAGCAATAGAAAGAATGCTAGGTGGAGGCGAGGTTGGGTGAACAGTGCTCTGAGGTAACGTTGGTAACGAGCAAGAACACGTGCACACTTCCCCGGCAGATTGAGACTGTTCTGGCAGAATGGAGCAAGTGACGTGGTGTCTGTTAAGTGTTAGTGTGCACGAATGTGTGTGTGTGTGTGTGTGTGTGTATGTGTGCACGCGTGTGTGCATGCGTGCATGCGATTTACATGCATGCGTGCATGTGTATGTGTGTGTGAGAGTGAGTGAGGTTTATTGAGAGATTCTGTAAACTGTGGTCCAACACAAGGGACATAAAAAAACTAACCTTCAAATAAAAAACTGTTATAATGCAGTATGATTTCTTTTTTTTTTAAACAAATACAAATTTGTAGACATAGGTTGCTCATATAGAATAGTATTTTGTTTTGAAAAACAAAACATGTTTGCACTGGAGTAGTTCAAACCTATGGCAGATATAACATTTGTAATTATCTTCTTGGAATCTAAATATAAACTTTTGATGGGAATACTACTCGATTTAAGCATAGACATGTTATGCTCTTTTGTTTTAGGTTTCACTAATGTCCCTAAAAACAGTGGGCTTTCTTAATTATTAAACCAGGATTAAAACCTCTGATGTAATTTGAATAGACCACCACTGCGGCTATGAATAGCACAGTGGAAACTGAATTAGATGCTAAAATGACTGATTCGATATTACTTATTCTACTTTTCATATTGTATTGCTGTGTGTATTATAAAATCATATTAATACTGATTTCCGTTTTTTTTATAATTACAGTCATTTTGTCAATATTTTTGTATTTTTGCTAAGAACGCCACTGTGGTATACTTCCATGACATAACAGGTCATGGCTGATACACATTTAAATGGAATCCATTTTTTGGTCATTTGATGGGGAAAAAGTGAACAATTATTCAACTACTTCTTTTCCAAACGCAGAGGAATGACGTATCTAAATGCTAAAGTTCAGTAGTATTCCCGTTTATCGACGGATATTGCGATTCTAGTCTCATTTCTGGGACCCGACTGCTTTTTTTTTTTTTTGTCGTTGTCGTAACCGTTTCTTTGTTTTCATGTTGTTTTTTTTCCGTCCTCCCGAATGCGACGTAGCTAGTGCTGTTTCAGAGGCAGGATCTGGCGCGTATGTGTGGGACCTTGTCTTGAGGAACGCTCGGCTCAGAGGAGGGTGGCGTGGTCCAGGTCTATGCTGTCCATGCTGGCCAAGATGGCCGTCTGGTCCTCCTGGAGCGGGCGGCGGTACAGTAGGGCCGAGAAGCGGATGTACGGGTCGTGGCGAATGGGCCGTTTCTTCTTCTTGCGGAGGTAGAGAGCTTCTTCGGCCAGAGGGATACAGGTGAAGGCTGTGGCCGTAGCTGCGCCCTGGAGAAGGTCACTGTGATGGGCAAGGGGGAATTGTGAGTGATTGGGATACCTGCTGTTGACAGACACATACAATGCTGGATGGATGTGATTACAGCTGTTGTAAAATCTACACTCAAAATACTAATAAAAAAATTATATATATATATATTAAATATATATACATATATATATATATATATATATATATATATATATATAATTTTGTCTTTGTACTTTTGTACTGTATATTTTTCAATTGCATGCCAGGGCATGTTGTTATTGTATGTGTCTGTAAAAGCAGGATTTAAAACATCAAAATTATGTGACAACACAGGTGATTATCCAGGGCGGCAGTGAGGCCACAGTTCACCTGTTTTCCTTCTGGCCTTGGAGTTATTGTTGTTCATCATCATCTTCTTCGCCTTCTTAATACGTTGGTATCTCAGTGCGTCAATCCTCTCAGACCCAGGCTGGGCACTCGGGGCACCTCTGCGTCTTCTGGACAACAGAGAAGGAAAGGAGAGAAACACAACAGGTAACTCCATGCCTCAGGTGTTCAGCGGAGCCCTGGGCTGGCTACACCAGGCACGGACGACGTGTCACAAAAGGCCTACCGATAAGAGCCAGACCCGGGCAAACACAGCCCCCTGCCGGTGCAAAGCTAAGTGCATGGGTGCCCCGGCACCCCAGGGTGCAGCGAACCCCGGAAAGCACCCAGCAGTTCTTGTGGACAGATGAGGAGGATTTGGATTACATTTACTATTTACTTCTCGGTCGAAACCGGGCTCTAGAGTGACACCTGGATGCTCACAAACTACTGCCACACAAAACCCCACGCCCGGACTTTGTCAAATCCAGACGGCTTGTGGAGCACCTTCTGATCACTGCATGCTTATGCATGTGAATAGAATGTCTCGTCTAATTGATCACATCATTCGTTTTCGGACTATCCCCCTCAAAATGTGTCGCACGAGATTAGGATGGTGATCAATCACAAATACTGTACGGAAAACGGTATTTTAGGAAATGACCTTTAACTATTGCTGTTTCAGACTGATGAAATTACACCAAATGAATAATTTCGTTTGCTGACTGGAAATCCCAAATGTTATTTTCGCACCGTGAGACACTTGGATAAAGTCATTTTTTGCACATGCAATGCAAAAAAAAAAAATGCATTCCATGTGCATGTTTATTGGACCCTAGGAAGGCCCTCCTCGTTATCCACTTATATGAAATATGGCAAATAAACAAACTCTGCCCCCCCCCCCCCCCCAAGACACATTCTGAGGGCAGAGACCATAAATAAATAAATATTGATAACAGAGGAGCCATCTTGGACGGACTGCAGGAAGAAAGCTTTAGTAGTTAGTAGAGGGAGGGAAAGTCACAGCTGAGCAACAAAGCATTGTCAATATGTATATTCATAGACATGGAAACTGTCTACAATGGGCTTCACCATGCTGACAGGGGGAGAGATGGCGGGGGGGGGAGAATGACTACTCGGGAACAGTCACATAATGAAAAATAAGCCAAAAAAAGCGAAGCACTAGGACAACAGATGTAACAAGAGGTTATCCATATAGAATTGATCGTCTTTTTCTTTTTTTTTCTTTTTTTTTTCTCTTTTGAACGGAAGAGCAATATTTAGCAGTGGCATGCATGGCAGTTTGCACATGGAACACGACTTTAAAGGGGAATACATTGGAACAAAAAAAGCACTTCAAAGGGCGTTTCCACTCACACAGAGGGGAGTTGGTTTACACCCCCCGCCCGCCCCCCCACCCCCACCACCCCCTGCTTGTCCTACACCTATAGCGTGCCCTTGGCGTGTGTCTTGCTCACCGCGGCTTTAAAGGAAGTGCGTCAGCGCTTTTTGTCGAAGGACAACCGCGCAGCGTGGCACGGTGACAACTGCTCCGCGGTCCAAAGTTAGAAGTGCAACTGTGCTTGGTTTTTCTTCTCTTTTTTTGTGTGGTTAATGCGCTACGTTTCCACGGTGTGAAAAGACACTACGGCCGTGTGTCTGGCCAGGAACCCCTTTATGTCTGTCAATGCAGCACTCGAAGAATCTGACATGGAGAGGCTTGATGACTCGTCGGTTGGCGCTAAATTATTGGAAAGCTGATCGATGAGCGTGAGCTCTTTTTTTTTGACGCAAGGTCACTGAAGTTTATCGTGAGATCGACATGCATTGTGTGTCTTTTGTAGGCCTGCCTCGCGATCGTAACTGCTGAGCAGTGCCAAAGAGACACAGAGCTTCTAGTGTTTCCATGAAGCCAAGAGTACACTTTCACAAATGTTTCAAATCAGGAGATAGGTTTAAATATATAACGCTGTGCAAACAGAGAAATACCCTGAATATTAAACACTACAGAAAACAACCATATCTAACAAAAAATGACACCCTTTACCCTTTGTACGTCTGCTGAACTATGACATTGGGTCAAGTATTTATAGATTAATATGATAGTCCTTATTCTTCAGATTAATTAAATTAATTAAATAACTGCAACAATTAATCACTGCAATGATATAATCTAATTATGTGTGTCGATAATCTGTTGATTGTAGTGCTGTTGTGCTGTACTAATATGTTTAAATGGGTTGAACCACATTGAATCTGTTATATCGCTATCTCAAAGACCAGACTGTATCTCCGCACAGAAGGCAAACCACTCAACCATGAGATCGGGTTGGTGATTTGAACCTCACCTGTTAACTTAAAGATGGCATATGCACACATCTCTAGGCATGGCTCACTCAAAACGCATTGCCACTTTGAGCAAATAAATGATAAAATAACAATAATAATAAATTTGACAAATTAATTTTTTAATTAAAAAAACAAACCAAAAGGGTTGACTGAGGAGGAAAAAGCAACCCTAGCAGGTAAGACCCAGTGTCTTGTATTCCCCTTTAAAGGACGAGGTGATCAAAAAACGTCCCACCTGCTAACCCCCCCCTTTCAGACATGGATCCAACCCTTACCTATTGCGGTGTAGAGGACCTGGTCACAACAACGCTGCCCAGATAGCTGAGATCAATCAAAAACACAGCAGGTAAGACTCCAGGAGCCATCAAGAACCACCAAACTGCCCATAATGCATAGTGATGGATACATTTGCATTACATGAAATGCGGACAGGCCCCGTGACACACTTTTGCCCAACAAGTCTCCCGTGTGGAAGTCAGACCTGGGATATCCTGAAGGTTGACTAAATGGAGGAGGGAGGGGGCAGGGAGAGAAGGGTTAAGGGGAAAGGGGTGGTGGGTTGAGATAAGGCAAGGACAGATTTAAGGGGGGACAGGACAAGTTGGCCACAGGGCCTGAAGAGTAGGACTCTCCTTAAAGCATCCCTCTGATTGAGAGAGGCATCTGCAAAAGCTCAGAGCTAGACATAACACTTGTGTGTTTGTCTTGTTTTGGGCGGAGGGGGAATCAATTTGAGATTCCTCCTGTTAGGCGAAAGCAGGGTAAAAGCATGGCAGAGATGGTGAACAAAAGAGATCTCATGGTGATGTTTTTGCTTATCCCCAGGCATTTAGGGGCTTGTGTCAACCAAACCGCAGTTCAGTTCATTGAAGGGTTTTGTCCTTAAAATGCTTGCTTTAGCCCCAAAAGGTCTGTTATGTAATCTGTGAAGCAAATGCAAATAACTTTGTTTGATCGTTTCTTTGTTTTCAGTTTATTCCTACATGAATAATGTTGTTTACTTTAAGGTGATAGATTTAGAGCACTGCTTCACAGATCCAAAGGATACGTTGCTACTTCTAACTTGATGTCTGACATGAAAAGCAGCACAACTTTTTTTTTTTTTAATTAAACTTTACCATTTATTGTTGCAAAAATATTACTTATTGATGGCTAGAAAAATGCTGGTCCTTCATCCTACAACATAATTTTAAGAATTTATATTCTATAAACTACACACTCATCTATACAACCAAATTGCCACATTGAATCATAAAAGCCTGATGCATAAAAAACCCAACACGTCAAAGCATTATGGGATGGCACAGATGACTTGCATGGTATCCCTCCCTAGAAGCCTAGTAGACCTACCCTGAAGCTGACAACTGGGTTGGAGAGGGCTCAGATGGAAGTATCCCCTCCTCAGTCCTCCTCAGAGATGGCATCTGCCCAAAAATGTTGCTGCTTTCCATGAGGGGTGAAGGGGACTGGGACGGGTAGCTGGTTGCAGAGGTGGCAAAGGCCATGTGGGGACGGAAGCTTGGGCTTGCCCTCCTGCTAGCCTGGCCTTTGGCAGGTGAGGAGGAGGGAGAGGACCTCCTCGAGAAGCTGGCTGTGGAAGGAGGAAGGAGGGTGATCTCAGACATCTCCGGCGGTATGGGAGGTTGGACAATGCTGGGACGCGGTCGGGGACGCACTAAGATCTCTGGGGAGCCCTGGTGGGAACTAAGAGGGCTCTGCGTCAGGGGCGACAGTCGGGAGGGCTGAAGGACCACCTGGTGTATTCCGGGATCCATTCTACGGACCTGCCTGGGGCTGAAACGTGGCGCGGTTTCGAACCACCGAGTGTCCAGGCTGCTGAATGTGCTGGGGACTATTCGTGCCATTTGTTCAGTGTAAGGTAAAACGGGCACGCCCATGCCGTGACTGGTGTGCCTCAGCTGCCCGAGGTGAGCCTCTTGCATAGCTATATGCCTGGCTGGGGAGCCACGAGGCCTGGCCTTACTGGGCGACTTCCCGGGGCGGCCCTTCGAAGCCTCCAGCGGCAGAACAGCGGGGTAGGTGGGCATCGGCAGAGGAGAGGGCTGGAAGGAGCTAAGGGGAAGGACATGAGGAGGAGGAGGCGGGGGTGGGTAGGGAGAGTCATGGTGGTGGATGTGGAAAGGGCGTTGCGGGGGAAAAATAAAGTGGGGTCCCTCGAGACTTGCGAACGTGAAGTCCACTCCCTGCCATATCTCTGGCGAGCGGGAAGAGGAGGCGAGTGTCAAGGGGAGGGGGAAACCGGAGACGGCGTATTGTTGGTAATCGCCGTCCACCATGTCTTCGGGAATCATCGGGTGGCCAAATGGACCTTCGGCAAGGTACGGAGGAGAGGACATAACGGAACTGAGCGGGCTTGTTTCAGGCATGTAGAAAGGAGGGGGATCGTGGTCTCTATGGCTGCCTAGGTATCCATAGAACGCCCTGTGGTGGAGGGAGCTTCGAATCTGCCCTGTGGCCTGGAGCCGGCTGCTCTCCATGATAGTCATACCTTCCAAGGGCCTCTGAAAGCGAGGGCTGTAGGCAGGGGGCCTCAGGTAGGACTCCTGGCTGGAGATGGGGGATATCTGGTGGGGCCTAAGTGTGGCCATGACCGGTGGTAAAGGCCTGGGGTCATCGTTCTCTTCGTCCGACTGCCGGAATTCGGGGTAAAGGTCTGACTCCTCCACGAAGGGAAAGCCCTCGATCCGTCTGGGCTTAACAGACATTTCCATGTCAGAGGGGTCCATGACAAAGCGTCCATCTGGTCCTCGACTAATTAGTTCAATTGGTGTTGTGGCTTCGGCTTCGTGCTTGGAAACGCCGTACTTCTTGCTAATTATTGCTCTTTTGGTCTTCTTGTATAAAGATAATTCCTCTTTCCTCCCAGGGCTTGGGGGGATCTTCTTGAGGTGCAAGTCAAGGCCATCGTCAGATGAGTCTGAGGGTGTCTCCTTCGAATGCATGCTCTCTGGACTCACCTTCCCTGATGACCTGTGGCAGAAAAGAGCACATAGGAGAGACATTGAATCCTCTCATCGGAATACACAATGGTTTGACATTGTTTTTCACAAGCACTTCGGTTCAGTCATGCCGAATATGAGTATGTTGAGAGAGGACTGCCAGAACTATGTTTTAAAAAGCTGCAATGCGTTGCATATACTGAGAATGATATTGAGAGGCTGCCCAACAATCATCAATAAATAAATAATGAAAACACAGCAAACGTGTGCGATTCCTCAAAAAAAGGATGCAGAGCTAGGGGCCCCTGGTGCATTTCCCTGATGTACAAAATGTTCTATTTGGGTAACTGATGGACCAAGGTCTATACTGATAATGAACTGTTGCAGAACACAGTGCTGTTGGCCCACCTGCGTTCTTCACACAATTTTCACATAGATCCTACAAATGGCTACTTGAGTTCTACTTGGTAGACGTGTAGAATGCCACCATACATTTTTAATTAAATTTAATGTGTTTTACTTAATGCTGTATGTGTGTATGTATGTAGTAGCTTGTATGAATGCACAAAGGGTTGCTGTCCACATTGTGTAATAATTTATGTATTATGTTGTATTGAAACTCAAATCACTGGTGGGAGCTCAAAACAAATGTGCTCACAGGGACAATAAGATATATTTGGAGGTAGTGTAATCCCAAGCGCAATGCTATTCACAGGATATATATATATATATATATATATATATAATATATATATGTTTCTATATTCCTCTATTTGAATGTCATGTTATGAAGCACTTTCAAGGGAACTTATTCCTCAACAGGGAGAATCAGCTGTCAATTAGTGGTTTTGCAGCTTGTATTTGTTTTCTTCTATTATTTCTTCTTCATACATATTTCATAAGCCATATGTGCAACATTAAATCAGGCCGCTGGCTGGCTTGGTAGTCATAGCAGAGAAATATGTTTTCAGCGAGGGCTACATTGTGGAAGTCATTATAGCCGCCAAAAAGTGCGAAAAATGTGGGTTGGTTCGGAGCATAGTTCACAGAAGTACAGCTGAAAATGTAATTTGGAAATGCTGTTGGGGAATTTGGTGTTTTAGGAACGCAGCCAATGTAATAGTGTAATATAAAGTTTGTAAATAAAGTTTTAGTTATGTGTACCACAGGAAGGTTAGAGTGTGAGGTTACTTGAGCATCATCAGAGACACACTTCTTCATAACTTGCATGTTTCTACTGCACTACAACAGAAGGTAATTGTATTCCGTTTGCCCAGTGGCAGTGTTTTCTCGATCACTTATCAAATTACGGATTTGAAAGGGCCATCTATCCAACGGCCAAATTTACTTTATTCTTAATATCCAATTAGGATATCTCATTATAGTAACACGCAGACTCACAGAGCCTTGGATAGATTCAGGTAGCTTTATCTGGACAGGTTACATACATCATTTCTACAATCACTTGTGTTGGATCCCCATCTACGTGAGCATGTCTCCACAAGATACCAATGACCATGAGCAGGAGACTTAAGAGACATCCAATGTACCAGACAGACAGGTGAGGAGGAGGACTCCATGCCATGTTTAACCCTCTCGGTGAGAGATTTCTGTTGCGAATGAGAGAGAGACAAACACTTTCACCAGAAAAGAGGACATGGGAGTAGGATTCGTCACAGTCATTTTATTTAGTTATAAAACACAACACTGAGCGTGATTTGCACTTTTACAGCGGTGCTGTTAAAAGGCGAGGCTGTGTTTCAAAAGTATCGGCGATATCGAATATAATCTCTGACTCTGTAACTGCAATATAGTGCAATGAAGTGGCCAGGGTGCAATGTTATTCCCATGGAGTGCAGACCATCGCAGGCACACATCTCCTTTGTCCCACAGCAGAGGGACGGCACAATACAGAAATATTCAACAAGTTCAGTTCAACAAAAATAAATACTATATTCCACATAATTCTTCTTATCATTTTGATATCAAACAAACGTATGGCATCCATACTGTGATAATATATACTGTATATGCCATGTCATGACAGACTGTGCATCATGATATTTCAAGTTTTCAAATAATATGTGCTGGCTCTACTAGCAATCCCTGAAAGATCAAGACTCATCACCACAATCTAATTTTTCTGTACTATTATTATTAATCATTCTTATTGTAAATACGTACAATAAGACACAATACACTATATATATATATAAACTACACATTATTTCAGAATGATCTACTTGTGCTTAGCTATACAACACATTTACCAAAACAGTGTCTCAAACAATAACAATATCATCATGACACAGAAACTCTATAAAACGTGTTATTAAAGAGATTTCCTTGTGCTTGCTACTCTATCATTAGCAGCTGTTGGCACTTGCTATATGCACACAAATGCACTTGGAGGCGTAGTATTTCAAGCATTTGACAGGCAAGGGGGAAAATAGGCTAGACATAGGGAAAAATTATTGTGAGGGCAAGAGTGAGGGGGAAAAAAAGCATAGCACTGGTGTCAAATACTGTATATCAGGGTGAAAAATCACCAAGTGGGATTAGGGAAATTCTTGATTTGCACTAAACTTAAACGTTTCTTTCACTATGCAGCGAGATGTGCATGAACGGGAGAGGCGCCATGCTTGGTCTACATTATCTAATCATGAGAAAGAAGGAAAAAAAGGATTTCCTCAAACTGTGTCTGCATCTTCATCATATGTATATTTCCCAATGATATATATATATAATGAGTATTTGATGCACCAACCAAGTAAACGCATATCCTTAAACCTGGAGGGGAGGATCCATCAACCAGAGAGCTCTTCAGGTCTCACATGGAACTCCCCAAGCGGTTTGCTTTGCTGACCAGAAGCATTCAACCATTAATGGCAGATACTACTAACTTGAGGATCCACATCCGGGAAAGGTGAAGGGAGGGGGGGGGTTAGTGAGAGAGAGTGGGCGAGATGGTGATATAGTGGGCAGACTCACTGAGGACTAGAAGATGGAGGCTTGTACCTCCGGGTGTCCAGCCCCTCCCAGTAGGGATCAATGCCGGGAAGGGGGCTAAGAGGACTCCTGTAGAGGTAAGGTGGGAATAAGACAATAAGAAGCAAGGGAGAGAGAGGGAGGGAGACAAAGGGAGAGATAGAGAGAGAGCGCAAGAGAAAGAGAGAGAGAGAAAGAGATAAACAGTAGTCCAGTGAGACATCTCTGTGTTTAGAACAAGCAAAGAGGAGAAAAAAACAGACATTGCAACAATGGTTATGAGAAGAAGGAAAGAAGGAAAGAAAGAATAAAGGCAGGAACGAATGTCGGCAGACAGAAGAGTACGAGGCAGAATGCACATAAGAGAAGCAACAAACATTGCTCATGATGCATTCAGTGATATCAGAGGAGAGGACTCTTACTATCAATGAACAACATGTTGAAGGAAACATGTTGGAAGGAAACACACACACACACACAATCCACAATATGTTTAATGTAATATGTCATCATACTGAACATTCCCTGAACAAATGTCACTGAATAATTAAAGGAATGACAACAAACATATGTAGGAAATATATGTATTTGATAAATATCAACTCAAAACAGTACAAATAAAAAAATTACAAACACAACTACACTTCTAAAGGACCCCATGTCATGCTGAGTTGCGCTGATAAACGAGAGGTGGGTCAGAATCATGTTTGTTTGGTGGCTTTGTAGCCATGTATAACTGTATCGTCTGCGTAACCAACAACACAAATCTTATGTAAGGACCATAAGGAGAGACAATATTTGGACCCAAAACTGACCCTTGTGGAACGCCAAACTTAATGGAGGGAGGCGTTATGCAATGAACCACTTAATTGACTCTTAAGGTAATAGTAAAAAAAAGTAATTCTTCAGTGTCAAATGCAGCACTGCAATCAAGAAGAATTAACATTGGACATCATCCGACGGGAGTAGGAGTAAATAGCATGTGTATAAACAGCTTGTTTAAAGATTAATCGAAAAAAAGTACTTACGGCTAATAAGCAGTTAATAAAAATGATGGGTGGCCAGCATAGCCAATAATATTTCTATTCAGGTAGTTTCTTTCAGCTATTGCAATGGAATGGGCACCATGAGAGAATGTAACACAACATTACAGCCTATGGTTATATCACATATCACTACATGATTCCCAGTTCCGTTGTGTGTCAAGATGAGCATCGAAATATGATACACGACACATTGTAAAAACAGCTTTGCTGCGAATACAAAGGCCCACAAAGTTCCAAAGTGCAGGATCAGGCCTTGTTCCTGTTGAAAATGCAAGACACAATCCTGACCTTTCCACACACATATTTCTGCTAGCGCGGCTAGCATATTGGTATATTTTTCTGGTGTGGATAGCATTTTCCATCAAAGGCTCGAAAATGCTTAATATCGAACGCTGCCTCTTTTCCTGTTGCCTCCTGCTAGAGCAACCGAGAACCAAAACCAAGAATCTCGCCCCCCATTCATTTACAGTATTTTTGCTTTGGTCGTATCAGGTGACACCGGTGGTCCTCTTGCTAGGAGATAAAATAAAAGGTTGACAATGTTCTTGTCCTCCCAGCAGGAAAAAAAAAGAAAAAAACCTCCTTATCTTCAGAAGAGTAGATAGATGTCTGATGAATCATTGCAGGGCCTTTCCTGTTTCACTTGCAGTCTTCTGAGCGCTGCGACCTTGTGGCCGCTCCCCTAGCAAGCCTCCTCAGATGTTTGTCCAGGTGCTGAAAGGTTGCAGGGTCCTCCCAGGACGCTCCCAGAGTTCCCCCTTTTCATGTCACAAAGTGGCCCGCTAAGCCGTCGGTGGGCTGTGTTACGTACAAGCCGTTCTTTTTTCACGACGGTGCTCGACGTTGTTCCTGCTGCTCCGGTAAATTGCCTTCCCGAGCATGAAGGCGTTCCTCGCCTCGCAGATAAAACGGGGTCCACACATGTTAGGAGCGCAACGCTGCGTATGCTGCCGGTGTGCGCCCCCCCCCCCCCAATGCTGTTCTGCTCTTCTTGGGGTGAAACGGGAGCCCGGTGATATGGAGGAGGAGACCTTGTGCCTTCGGCTGGTGCTGAGATGTGCTCACACCTCAGGGACACCGCCGCCGCCGCCGCCGTAATTCAAATGATCCGTTTTGTTGCGGACGCTGGTTTGAGTGCTGGTGTGAAGGCCGCTTGTTTTCCTCTTGTTGAGATGCATGGCGATGATGGTTTTGTTTACCTGACCCGTTCTGCGTGCATATGTCAGCCGTAGGAAAATACTGTGATTTCACACTCACTCGTAGCGGTGGACTGGGTAGCAGTGGATATCACCATGGCTATTTGGTAGGCTAAGTGACCGATAGGCAAGATCCTTATATATACAGTATGTATAGAAAAGGGGAAGGCTTTGGTCATTTCACTTTTGTTTGTGCATTTAGCCGAGCCTTCAATGCACCGACTTCAATGCATGGGAATACAATATCATAAAAGTTGAGAAAACTAAAACTAAAAGGTTCAGTCTTCAGTCACCTATCACAGTAATAATCATCTTCATCCTAAAGTGGGTATTTTCAAGCCAGGTGGAAAGAAATATGTGGAGAAGATTCTAGAGGGAGTTACTTACGCTGCCTCCATGCTCTTTCTGCAGTGTGTTATTGATAAAGGTGGGTCTGAAACAAAGAGAAAATAACATTTAAACGACATACAATCAACCTACGAAAGCCTTTGAAAGTAATTACCTCTTTGGACTGCCGTAATCAAGACACAAAGTGAAACATGTTTGAAATTATTTTTAAGTTAACTACTTGTTGAATATTACGTCTGTTGTTCCTGTCCCTTTGTAAATAATTGCAATATTTCCAATCATAGTCATCAGATTTATCAAACAGGTCAGATACATCTAAGTACTCAAGTGTCCAACATGGAGAAAATGCTCCAAGTGACCAAAACAAAACCTTAAAAGAGTCCTTTAAAACCTGTGACTTGCGATACAGACTTGGCATATAGACTGTAAACATAGACTGTATACACCCCCCATAAATTCATATGTAGAACAACATTGACAGATGACACTACGACAATTCCTCCAATGAATATCTCCCGTCGGCCATTCTTTCTGACACTAAACTGCTCTACACACACACACACACACACACACACACACAAGCCCACATCCCGACCCACATCCACTGTTCGGTTCCCGAGTGCACTCCTGAGTCCCCAGCGACACACACACACACACACACACACACACACACACACACACACACACACACACACACACACACACACACACAACACACACACACACACACACACACACACACACACACACACACACAAACACACACACATACACACACACACAAGATCCAGCCCCTCTAGGAGAAAGGAAGTGGACCAACAATCCCCGCTCAAGGATGCTCGCCTTCAGGCCTTAAGAGGTCCGTCAGACACTGGGAAGGGGGGCGTGGCCCGTCGGGAGCCGACGCCCACCCCACCCCCACCCCGCTACACCGTGGCACAGCCCCGCCCCCCCCCCCCCCCCCGTGCTCACCTCGTTTCCTCTTGAGCTTGCGGCGCCGCTGTTTGTTGACGAAGCAGGCGGCCAGCGTGCTGAAGAGCACGGCGGCAGCCAGGAAACAGATGGTGGCCACGATGCCGGCCACCACGGGCCGTGCCAGGCCGCCCTCCTCCACCATCTCCGGGAGCGGGAAGTCTGGGAGAGAAGGGGGGGAGGTTGGGGTTGGTGGTGGTGGCGGTGGTGGCGGTGGGGGGTCCGGGAGAGGGACGAGTGTGAGTGTGGTTGTGTTAGGGTGCTGATAGACTCGCTGTTCAACCAAGCGTGAGTGTATGCGCCCTGCTGTGTCCTGTGTGCAGCAGACTTGCTGCATCATTACGCGGCCAAAAAGGCATAATAGCTGGGGGACTCCACTTAGGGGCAGACCATGGTAATGTCAGATCCGGAAATCAGTGTAGCATCTCGCGGACACGTCGCGGTTCGCTTACGAGGACGTGCGCGACCGACGCGCCAAACGGTGGCAGAACACGCCTGGCAGCCGTGATCCGTACACGTACGCGTTGTCTGCAGCAAGTCCATTCCAGCCCTCAGAAGGCGTACATATAGCCTGAAGCTCGAGGACAGGAAGCGTCAAAACCTGAACGCGACAACCTTAAATCTGAAGAATTGCCTGTTTTGTTTGTTCATTTTTTATTTTTTTTGTCCTTTCTTTATACAGATAATGAGACCGGTCCATTCCCAGTGAGGAGAGGGGGGGATTACTAAGTGTTTGCACGGCAAATGAAAAGGCTCGGCTAATGAGCGCCAATGGTGCGAAGATTAACTTGAATAAACACATAACAAGAGCTTACGAGCCCGCGACTTACGATTTAGGCTAAGTTTCACTTTAGTTCAGCGTGGCAGATGGCTTCGCGAGGCAGGTATTTAATTATGTCGCTGACATTTAGTGGCCGGATGAAGATTTAAAGAGACTCAACTTATTTAAAATCGCGGCAAAGCCTTTAATCATCGAAGGACTCTGTAATTAAAGCTGTCACATTAATGCCATTTTTTTATTCATTCGCAATTTCAGCATCACAGAATGCCGCCACTGGCTGCATATTTTTTTCCACATAATTCTTCAGATGCGTTTTTCTGAGTCGTGCGAGCGCAAGTTGCCTAATGATCAACACCCATTACGAGAGAGTCACAATATCATCATTCTGACTGCTGGGCTTAAGTTTTCAAATCGAAAAATGATGTCATTCTGTAAAATGGCTTTTTTTTCCCTTTTTTTCTTTTTTGCTCCACCATACACTGAGCGACGGCCGCGGCTGTTCTCCACTCCCGCCAGCAGAGGGCAGCAGAGCCCTCGCCGCGGTTCCGAGGTTCCCCGGGAAGCGGTGTGTTCTATAAATGTTACCAACAGCTTCTGTCGCCGCCTAAGAGATTTGTACTCGGTGACCTCTGCACAGCATCCGCATCACATTTTGAGCGGTTTAAAATTCACCCTCGTGGGGGCGTTTCAGCACCGACATCTTCACCAACAAATGTCTCTCTCTCTCTCTCTCTCTCTCTTTCTCTCTCTCTCTCTCTCTCTCTCTCTCTCTCTCTCTCTCTCTCTCTCTACCTCTCTCGCCCCCCCTCTCTTTAATTTTATTCCTTCTTTTTTCATCGTTCTTTTTTTAAACCTCAAACAAGTTCAGCGAATCCAAGAAAGGGGGGTAGCACAGCGATGATGTCATACTTTTCAGGACGGCAGAGCGAGGAGGATGCGTGTGCTGCAAGGTAAAATCTAATAGTGCTGAAAAGGCAGCGCGTAAAATTGGACCTGCTGTGTGTGCAATATATTTTACAGCGCTCCTCCTTGAGTTAGGGAATGTTAAGATAACCCTGTGGGTTAGAGAGGTAAGCGTGCCTCATACCTGTGTGTGTCTGTGTGTGTTTGTGTGCATTTGTGTCTCTGTGTGTGTTTCCCACATCTGTGTGTGCCTGAAGACACTGACATTGATATGTTTTATCCACGATCTGCAACTGATTTGATGTGTTTTATCTGTATGTATGTGCACATGCATGATGCATGCATATAGGTATGTAATTATGTGTGTGTGGGTGTGTATATATAGATATTTATATACAGCTTTTCAACTTATTCGTAAAATGTAAGCAAACTGCCACGTGTCACGAAAAAGGGCTAAAAAAAATAAAATGCATCACTGTCATTGAGGGACCATGGCATCCCCTCAACAAACACATGTATTTGGCTTCCCTTTTACGTCAGACATAGCATGTCCACCAACAGGAAGTGTTTGGGGGAGAGTTGAAGGAAGTGAACGACCCTCACCTGTGCTGGACACGCCCACTACGTTGCTGGGCTCGCTGACCAGGTCGTCCATGACGGCCATGATGCGGAACTCATACCAGGCCTCCTTGGACAGGGAGAGAGGGAGAGGGAGAGCAGGTTAGCTTTAAATTCTGCACCTTAAGGGAACCGCACCAGCACCCCTGGGTGCCTCATGTGGGCGCAGGCACATGGTACATGTTCCACGAGAGCAGAAACATGGCAATACACAGAAAACACTACAATATCGTTGTTGGTAATTCTGTATGTTACTAATAATGAGAGAAAATTAAACGACACTACACTATGATTTATATGCAAGTTCTGACTAGGGCAGTGCAACATGCAGAACTAACTAGCGGAGGTAGATGAAGTTATCGGAAACCACATGTCGGTCAGTCTGTATTTCCTACTTTC
>JAXIVH010000012.1:10523990-10534302 GCA_036785325.1 Urophycis tenuis | reverse complement strand
TGTATAAGTGTAGAAAAGATAATAGTTTATTTATGTGTGTTGTACAAAAATGGCACAAAATATATGAGTGAGTGCCAGTAATCACACGTGCAATCACCACTAAATGGTGTTGATTACAAAACTAGTGGTGATAAGTTCCAGCATTGCTCCTATTTAAAGCAGCTGTATTTACACACCAGTAGAATTGTATGTAACCAAGGGATATGTATGCATACAAAAACAAATTTTAGTTTTATGGGGCTGTTGTAGTACCGCATATACCCTCAAGAGGGCAACCATGGCTGGCTTTATTTTGATTCTAAAGCTGAGGAGGAATTCACGCACTTGACCCTTCCCATAGGACAAGTGTGTGTGATGGGACTGCAGGGTAAACACACGTGTATCTCATAACGCTATTTCTGGATATGTAATATTTGGCGTGACTGTGAACCAGTGGAGGCCTATATAAAATGTAATGTAAACCAGGCATTGTCATTGCTGATGCAGTTTTAAAGCCCTAAGAACATTCTTAAAAGTTTAATGTTTCCATAAATTCTGGTTTTGACACTTTTGTTCCACTCAAACAATGGATCAGTAGATAATTTATGTTATTATTAGGTAATTCTGTTTATTCCAATGCTTACTATGTATTACTACTTTTTTCTATTAAAATGTCCACAATAATTTTTACACTGAACCATACAATCCCTATTTTCTCACTTAAAAGTATAGCCTACATATTCTACACACTCTATTTCTGGATAGAATACAATGGCATTACAATGAACCCCATATCTACAGTGGTTTAGGCTACATACATCCATAATACTTTATGACACACAGTATATAATTAGAAACAATGTGATTACCTGGTTGTAAAAGGGCCACTTTCATGTATAAAATGAAGTTTGTTTAATATAACTCTAATGGAACAACATTTCGGAAAAAAAAATGCAGGATGAAAAGAAATTCTCATTCCTCGGCCACAAGAGGGCAGTATTTTAATAAAAAAGGGAATAAAACCCTTTTAATCGGTAGAGCTAACTCCCTGAGCCAAAGACAAAGTAGACACCCAAAGCTAGTAAAATCATCAGCCGTTCAAAGGTGTGTCCGAAGAATAAAACCCCCGACGACACAACCTGGTGACTGGCTGACGACAACAGAGGCGCGGTTGAATGTCGTCGCCACATTGTCGTGTCACGGCGGTGCATTTTTTACATTTTCGCCAGCCCAATTACTTTCCTCTAGTCGGCCCTTAAAGGGCATCTAAGACAAGGGCTGGATGAACGGCAGCAGCTTGGGCCTCGGCAGCCCCCTCCTCCTCTCCTCTGTGCTTCTATCAGCGTGAGCTTGGAGTGCAGAGTAATATACAACAACGTGTATGCTTTATAACCCCAACAGGTATAAAAGGCTGTGTTCCAACTCTCACATAAATAGAGGAGACCACACTCTTTTTTTTGCTGCATCACAGCTCTGAAGGGAAGACCAGGGGAGAATATCAGTAAACAATAAAAAAAAATAAAAAAAAAGAGCGGACGAGAACAGCTCTAAATCTAAGTAACAGTGTGTCGAGAGCTGTCAGCCAGTAAATTGCAGCCCCAGTGCGGTTCTTCAATGATTCCCTCTCGCTGTCAAGGCCAATTTACACAAAGCGTCCCTTAATGCCCTGTATCATCCCAACGCATGCACAGGCTTCATCACCACCACCACCACAACCACCACCACCACCACCACCACCCTCCCTTCCATATCACAGCTTCAGGGTGTGTTTTGCACATACAGGTGTGTGAGCCATGAGATTCACCCACCATGACACCACATCTAAATAATTTCCTGAGGGCCAGGGGTGGAACATCTGTGGGCTGGGTCTGTCGAGTGTTTAACAAAATGGAGGTGTGGTGCTTCTATTATCTGCTGTCGGCTGAAGAGAGAGACAGAGAGAGAGAGAGAGAGAGAGAGAGAGACGAGAGAGAGAGAGAGAGAGAGGAATGGTTTTCAGGTCCACAGGCGGTCAGAAGTGATGAATTATGTAAAAGGTCACGACCTTGTGGTGGGGTGAGTCTCGACATTTTGGTTCTGGACCAGAAGGGGGGGGTTGTTTTTTACTTAATACAGTTTTTTTTTTTTAATGAATACTGCTTTGCACATTATGAATGTACAAAGGGGAACAATGTATAATTCACAACACTTTAAAACCTATTTGTGTTTATCGTGAATGAATACGTTGCACTGCTGTGCACTCTGCTGGTAAATCGGATGACATTTAAGAATCACTCATCACACTGCAATAATAGATCATCTTGATTTGACAAAATGGCTTTCTAAATAAAAATTAACAGCCAAATGAAACAACACTGTATCCCACTGGCCAAGAATGCATAATTGAAATAACAGAATCCATCTAATATGCATTTCAGGCATTTTAATGCATTTTGTTCAGTCAAGGTCAAGCATAAATATCATAAGACATACTCACTCCCCCCAAAATGAGACTGTGTGCCTTTTACATAGAAAAAGGAGATTTGAGTGTGAGTGGTATGACTAAAAAGAAATCTGAATCTGAATATACCTTAAAATTTCCACACAGCAACTTTAGCGAGCTGCAGATCTGCTCAACAATAGCTTTTCTACCTGTTCGGTTTTATTCTTCCAACACGCTCCTTGTGGTAAAACGTGCAGTGGGGGAGCCAGGCATGTGATTGGCTACCAAGGTTATTATTGTACATGTCATAGGAAGCTAAAACAAACAACTCTATTTAAAGACGCCCTTTCTATCTCCTGCAGGTTCAGAAGCACAGTCTGAAAAATACTTGATGCATTGTTGAATCATGATTAGAAAGTAAAGTCTTGCACTGTGCATTTTTGATTACGGAAAATAATCTGATTCCATAACTCCGGATGGAGTTGTGCTATTTCTGCAGACAATAAATAAAGGATTGTTATTGTGTACTCAAAGGATGTCTATTTAATCCCCCCACACGCAAACAGGATTAAGTTCAAAGTAGGGCTTTGCAGTTCTGAACTAAATAAATTTCATGGACAGTTCAAAATGTGTATGGGCCTTTAAATATTCTATAAAGTGATCAACAAGTGTGCTTTTGACAGCTTCAATCAATCCATGTCCCTTGTGTGGGCATTGTGTTTT
The DNA here is from genome assembly GCA_036785325.1 of Urophycis tenuis. NCBI lineage: Eukaryota > Metazoa > Chordata > Actinopteri > Gadiformes > Phycidae > Urophycis > Urophycis tenuis. The sequence continues at coordinate 10,531,178 of JAXIVH010000012.1, read as the reverse complement.
GCCTGAAACATACCCTTTTATTTTAGGACAGATGTGCCCCGTGACTCAAGAGCTGGTTATTTTTTTCTCTATGTCGTAAATATGATTTGTCTGATGGAGATCAATTTCGAGGCAGATTGAATATGCTTATTTTTTCTTACGGGTTAATGGCCACTCCGGTAAAAAGAATGGGAGCAGTGATAAATCTAATTACAGTAGATATATGCGGGCAAGAGAGAGAGAGAGAGAGTTAGAGAGAGAGAGAGAGAGGAGAGAGAGAGATGAGAGAGAGAGAGAGAGAGAGAGAGAGAGGAGAGAGAGAGAGAGAGAGAGAGAGAGAGAGAGAGGGAGGGAGAGAGAGAGAGAGAGAGAGAGAGAGAGAGGGGCGAGAGAGAAAGAAAGAAGAGAGATAGTGTGTGTGTGTGTGTGTGTGTGTCTGTGTGTGTGTGTTGTGTGTGTGTGTGTGTGTGTGTGTGTGTGTGTGTGTGTGTGTGTGTGTGTGTGTCGGCAGTTCATAATACCGAGTTAGTCAGAGTAAACGCACAACAAAAAAGCTGTGTGACACACAATCTTGAGTGACTTACACTCTGGTACACTGGTCTTCGCTCTCTCAGCTGATGCTTGCATGCATGGGGACCAGAGACAAGTTAGCAAGAGCGCATTCCCCTAGCAGGCCTTTCTCAATCACGAATATACCTACAGGTGTGGCCCGCGGCGTTGTCAGGTTCAACGGGGTGAGCCGAGTGACGGATTGATGTGAGTGATCACGCAAACTCCGGGGGAATCCCGTCATCCATTTTGAACGAGACGCTAACTTTGCGTGATTGAAATCAAGCGTGGCGCTCGCGAAGACAGATGCCGGCGAGTCCCAGTTCGTGTTAATTAACCCTGAGCTGAGTGAGCCACTCGCCCCATCACGTGTAAACAGAGAGAGAGAGAGAGAGAGAGAGAGAGAGAGAGAGAGAGAGAGAGAGAGAGAGAGAGAGAGAGAGGGAGGGAGGGAGAGGGAGAGAGAGAGAGGGAGAGAGGGAGAGAGAGAGAGAAGAGAGAGAGAGAGAGGGAAAGAGAGAGAGAGAGAGAGTGAGAGGGAGAGAGAGGGGGGGGGTGCGGGGGGAGAGAGTGAGAGCCTAGCAATAGTTTATCAGAGCATCTGGATGTCTGGCACCCAGCCATCCCCGCCCGCCACCGCGCCACCCCACACCCCCGCCCCTCCTCCTTCTCGGTGCTTGGGTCTCAAACGCTGGACTTGTGTTTGCAGAGGTGCAGCGCACTGTGCACGCATGTAGCAAGTGAGGTCAAGTGAATCGTGCCGAGTCATGTCCACCGGCTCGTGATCCACTGCTGCCTCTGCTGCTGCTGCTACAGGGGATGCCAACAGAGATTGAGAGAGAGGGAGAGAGAGAGAGAAGAGAGAGAGAGAGAGAGAGAGAGAGAGAGAGAGAGAGAGAGAGAGAGAGGAGAGAGGCTTCATTTAGAGTGTTGAATAAAACAAAAGCCTAAAATGGGGTATAAGTCCACGTGATGACTGACACTTGACTTGATTTAAGCAAAATTACACGGTGGGGATGATGGTGGGGTTGATGGTGGCAGTGACCTACGGGGCCCCTGACGTAGGGGGGCCCTGAAGTACGGGGCCCCTGACATGCGGGGCTTCTGACGTACGGGGACTCTGACATACGGGGACCCTGCCGTACAGGGCCCTGACGTACAGGGCCCAGAGGTTTGGGGCCCCTGACATACAGGGGACCCTGACATACAGGGCCCTGACGTACAGGGCACCTGACATACGGGGGGCCCCCGTACATCAGGTTGTGACTCATTCAATAGGGGTAGGTTCCCAAGAGCGGCAGAGAAAGTTTCCATCAACAACAAATACTTTGTTGTTGTTCGTTGGCCTGGATGCTGCCAGTCTCTTATCAAACTGTCACCGGTGATAAGTCAATCTTTTGGGGGCGCATGTGCCACCCCAGCCCCCCCCCCCCCCCCCTCCCCAGAGCACCTCCCTGGGTGGATGGTTGCCGTGGAGTTTCCATCGCCATCTCAGAGCAGAATTAACTTCTGAAGACTGAAGACCGAATCCCTAAAAAGTGTTCACTGTGGAGAGACAAGAAACGTGGTCACGCCGACGTTACAAAACAACAGATTGCGTTAGGTGTGTTTGACTGAATTATTGGTATTTTAATGAGAAATCTCGCAAATGTCCCTGTGGCGCCGCGTTCAAAGAAGAGACGCGACCGAGAGAAATTGATGCGGCAGGCGTATTAACATGTGCGCCGAAATTAAAGGTCCCATATTATGCCCCGTTTCCAAAAATTAAAATAGTTCCCAGGTGTGTCAAAGACATGTCTGTGACATGCTTTGGTCAAAATTGCCTTTGGATCAAATATTGTAGGTCTCTCTTCATCACCTAAAAACAGCTCTGTTCAAAACGGTCTGTTTCAGGGCCTGTCTCTTTTATGTAAATGAGCTACACCAGACCACGCCCACCTCTCTGCGAGGGGCGTGGTCCCTACGGAGCCGAGCCTCGGCTCCATAGCCATGTGCTAATGTTTACAGACTGACTCGGCCAATGGCTGGCAGAAACTCTGTGGTTCAACCTAGAGTACTATAGAGAGACTCTAGTCTCTCTAAAGGACTCTAGTTCAACCCTACCAGTTTGAGCCTGAATCTGACCCAGAGGGAGAGACGCCGGCTGAAATTCTTACTCTGCGGCTGCCGCAGGAGGTTTCTGAATGGTAAGTTACATATATCATGCGACTTTATATATTTATTTTTTTACGTTCTGTGTGTTATTACACTGTTACTTACATGTTAGCTCCTGCTAACGATTACGTCTTCGCTGTATCTTTGTTACTTCGAGCTTTTTTGGTGAATGAGCAATTTTGTAAATAGTGTAGTAACATTATACTTATCTCTCTTGACTGTATTCTTGCTATCTACGGATAAATGTATAATGTAGAAACTAGTAGGCTATCAAACGATGCTTGCATAGTAGGCCTAACCTAAATTCAATATTTTGCAAAGTTTGTGATTGTTTTAGCAGAGGTGTTTCATCGTAACAGCACCCTGACGTTTGTTGTTCTAGGTCTTTAGCATTTACTTTTGTATTTCAGCATAAATATGTCTGTCTGTATCAGTAATGTGTCATTCTGGTAGAAAATCGAGGCAGTGTAATGTTGATTAAAATGCCACTGTTTTCCATCTCAACATTATTCAAATGTCACAAGTTTTATGCACTTGACATGGTTAGGAAAATCTTACTTCTTATCCAACTATGCTTGTGTACTTGCATTCAAGTGAAATTCTAACTAATTTTCTTTTGACAGGTGTTTGTGTGGAAACTGCAACACCATTCCCACAGAGCAGGAAAATGTCTGCTGTCTTGAGATAGCACAGGTAGTATCTACATATTCAAAGTGAAAACTAGTTTGTCTTGATTATGGTTTATTTCATACTTATGAAACACAGTGGCATTTATTGTTTGTAGTACCTTGTTTGCAGGTTACCAGACGGCTGCAGGAGGTTGAGGGGAACCAGAAATGCATGGTGGACCATCCTGGATTGGAGCCTGTATGCCTCAATGTATACTCGCTCCAGAATGCAAGCCAAATTTTGTAGACACTTTTTAAACATTTATTGACATTGCATTACTAACAAATAAGTTATAACTGTGCTAATCAAAACAAAGTAGCATAACAAAATAATAGATATATATAATAGATGTGTATAGACAAGAAAAAAATGTACAACTCCACATAAACACATTAAATGTTCAACGCAATGAAGCTTCTGGTGGGAGTAGGGGCAGGAGGAAACATGTCAGCCCGATGGGATGGATGGCAGGCCGGTGTTAGAGCAGGTTGACGGGTACCACGCAGGTGTAGACTCAGGGATGGAGAATCTGTAGAAACACAGAGAGTGTGTGAAAATAGTTTAGTGGTAGTAGTAGAGGGGAGGAGACGAGAGGAGGGATAGTGCTCTTAGTAGCCATATGTTTTAGCAGGCAATCCATAAAAATAAAATGGGATACAAAACAAAAAAGTAATTGCTATATCTTGTCCAATTGCTTGAAGTCGTTACAGGTACCTTGCATATCGCTCTTTTGTGAGCTGGTGTTGGGGCTTGCTGGGACGCAGAATCCGGGTCGTCATCCCAGCTTGTGTGGTCCTTAGAATCCAAACAGAGTTTCCAGATGCCACAGGTCACTACGTGGGATTCAAACAGCTGCTTGATTGAAGCGGGACACATAACCCGCAATGACCTCCTCCTTGTCTGGCCGCTCAAACTGTGCAGCAAGGTGTTCAGGAACAGGGATTGCCAGGACTGCATCAGTGTAGGGTGCCGGGTCCATAAACACCTTCTCGAAGATGAGGTCCATCATGTCCACTACATACCCTGTTTTATACAAGAAATGCAGACATTGTTTACTTTTTTCAGAGACTGAAAGTGTTTTGCTCATTACCTCCTGACACTTTATCTAATTTATTATTTTTCATAAGGTTTGTGTGTGTGTGTGTGTGTGTGTATTACTTTATACAGTTATTTATTGTTGAAATGTTTATAGATTGTAAGTGCAACAAGTAAAAAAAAATCCTTTAGTTTTGGTATAAAAAATTAAAAAGTAAACTCTTACTGTATGTTGGCTCTGTCTTTAGGGGTTTTGCTCTACACTCTCCCTTCAATGCCTTCGGGAAGTGCACCTTGAAGAGGGGTACACCTTGGTCCGTCTTTGCTTGTGGTCGGTTGGCGTTTTCGTTGTAGTACATTGCCGCCAAGTAGAGTCTGTAATAACAAAAGAAAAAAATCTAAAATGTCAGAAACTTTATCATATTTATGATAACATGTAACTCCTTACTAACTTCTTCCCAAGTAAATGCAGCCTAATGAAGCTGGCTGTTTACCTGCACTCCTGTAAGAAGCCCGTTGAGTCTTGAAGGACAGCTGTGTGCTTACACAACGTGTTTCCATCTCTGTCTGGCATGTAACATCTCTTGATGCAGGAATCTGTGCCGTTGGTGTTTTTGATGAGCTGGTCTATAACAAGCACACAGGGGTTAGAAAAAAACATCTTCTCAGAACAAATGTAATCATCCCTCCCCCCACTATGAATCTGAGAACAGTGAGAAACATTTTTTTCACATGCATTTTAATATACCATTTAATAATGACTGAATACATAAGGTAAGCAACAAAACATAGTTTGTTTGTATGCACAGGACAGGCCAGGACAGTCTGATGACAGAGAGTTCTGAGGTTGAAGTCCTATAATAACAAAATGCACCCGAGACAGTGACATGTCTGTAGCTACGACATGTCCGCTATTCTGCTGCAGCAGAGGAAACTCTGCTGTTCTCAGCTCCACGGCCACTCGTGGCCACGACCGCTAAAATGCGGGACGATACTGTAAACCGGTGCGTGTTTATCAAAGCTTGGTCGCCGTGCAGAGGCACCAGTCGGTTTGAGCTGCGTTCAAAACGCCTCAGGCAGTGATCACTGCTCCAGTATAATGGGTAAACCTGAAACTCACCAAGTGATGAACGTTCCGCGGTGCAAAAATAAGGGCGATTAAAATGCGTTATTTTTTGTGTCATTCATTCATCTTAATGAACGCGTTAAAGTCCCGGCCCTAGTTTTAACGTAACTTTAGTATAAGCAGACTATGTCGCGGCCCAACAGTACTTTATGCTAGCTGCCATGCTAACAGGGGCCGCCAAGCCGGCCAAACAGTAAATCAGAATAAAATGTTCAAACTTACAGCTTCCACGTTTGTAGTTGGATCGCGGACAGTTGGTACCGATCCATTTTTAATCCGCAGGGATTTAGCAAATCCAGTTTTATACTGTCCCTCGTTGATGAAGCAGTCCGACGTGAAATGGTTAGCACACACATACAGCACTTTGGGAACTGCTGTAGGGACATCACCATCAAAAATGAAATTCACCCATTGAGTCCTCAGAACCTCCGAAGAGGGAGGTTTATAAAGAGTTGTGTGCTCATTTGTGCAGCCAACAACAGAGCAACCACTTCTTCCAGCTCGTACCTTCGCCATTGTGCCAACCGGAGCAACGCTAGCGAGCGGAATAATGGCGGTGTTTAGAAACTTTGTTAGGGGCGTGGCAAACCTTCTCCGGAGGCGTTGCCACCAGCCTGAGGGGAGCGGCCGAGTCTGTTGCTGACGTCATTTGCAGACCATTTCCCAAACAGCCCGTTTTAGCGCACATTTTCTAAAGACTAAGAAAGCAAAAAAACGAGAGGATGAACTTTTTTCATATCAGGAGGGATTGTAGACAGGCCGGGGATGCATATTATTGATAAAAAACCGCTCTAAAGTGCATTTTGCATAATATGGGACCTTTAAATCCACAAAAATGGGTTACCTTCTGATTTCTCTTTGGGAATTGTTCAATGTCACCAAAAGTAATTACAGTAATTCATGGTCCCTTCATCGCTGGTTGTTGTTGGAAGGCAAATTAGACACTGACTGTTTAAAAATAAATATCATTAAATGGCAATAAAAAAAACACTTTTTTTTTGCCGGCAACAGGCAAAGGATGGGAAAATATGTTTGTATTCAGCCCTGTGCTGCGTAACCTTGGGGCAGTGCTTCAGAAGTATTTAATTAACCCATTTCCAGCCCACTACCCCTTGGGATGTCAGCTATTATCATTAGGAGTTCGTTTTTTTTTTTTTTTTTTAAACAATTACATTGTAATGTTTCTCTAGCGTCCCCTCTAATGAACCATTTGCCTTTCTCACTCAACAACATGCAAGTCGTGGCGCGCATTTAAAACACAGGGTTCACTTAAAAGCTATGACGCCGGTAATGGCGTCAGTGTGTACATGGTCATCATTATTAGTCACATTAACATCTCTCACTCATGAAGGTCATGTTTATTGTTGTACTCCAATTGTGTTGGAGGTATCTCCTGAAATGGCGTGGCCAGAGCTGTAGGGGATGTGATACAGTACAGAAGATGAGGGATGGATGAAGGCTGGCAGCACGATGGAACGCGACACCACAAGCTGCTTCAACAAAGCAGTATTACAAAGTTTTGTGTTTCGTTTCATTTAACCTTTCAATAACGTAACGTATACATCATTTGGCCCGCTTTTATCCACACGGTGATACAACGCCCTGGGCTCACTCACATTGCTCAAATTCAAGGGGGGAATCGAACCCTTAACCCCCGGCAGTGTTACGACCACGCT
>JAXIVH010000012.1:10488990-10518990 GCA_036785325.1 Urophycis tenuis | reverse complement strand
GGCAACGTCACGGCCGGTTAAGGTGGATGAGGATGTCATTGATGTTTTTGAATGGCATATATTTTTTCCTTCCCACGCTCCGCTCCCAGTCTTATCTCGGCCTCGGTGTCATGGCGCCTTCCATAAGGGGGGGGGGGGGGGAGGGGGGGAGGGGGGGCACCGCCTCTTGCTATCGGGGGGGTTATTACACCAGCGCTGGGTGGACTCGCTTGTGCCGCCGCTGAGTTAAACTGGTACTGATCACAGCGCTGCCTCCTCGCGCCTCGCGCCCGGCGTCGCTTCGTTGAGGCACGAGAGGCTGATCGCCGGAGACGCGGCCCATCCCCTGGGGGTGTGGGGTGGGGGGGGGGGGGGGGGAGACGAAGAGGGGGGGAGAGAAAAAAAAAAAAAAACGACTTCTTCATTTGATCCGAATTTACTTCGGCGATACTTTTGCTATTTGCGGCTCCGTCGAAAGCCCCGAAGTCGCTTTAAGCTTGACATGGATCGGACGTGGGGGGGAGGAGGGGGGAGGAGGAGGGAGGTGGGGGGAAGCACGAGACAAGGGTGAGGGCGGCTGAGGCAGAGCACGAGATCAGGGTGAGGGCGGGTGAGACCAGGGTGTGCGTGGGGGTGTCAGCCATGTTATTATACATACAATTATATATTTTTTTTCGTTCCTTGACGGGAGGGAAGCAGAGTGGTATCATGGTGAGATGGGGGAGGTGAGGGGTGGGGGGGGGGAGGGAGGCCACAGAGGCACGGGGGACAGGAGGGGGGGCGGTGGGGAGACACATTGCCATAAGCTTTCCGTCGGCCTGTCTGTCACCATCGGTGAGACGTGAGACACAGGGGGGTGGGGGGGGGGGGGGGGGGTGGGGGATAAAAATACACCTCCTCAATACCCTTGTATCCATCCTTCAACCAATCATCTTCCAGGCCCATCCTCTTATTGCACCTCCCCACCCCCCCCCCCACCCCCCCCCCCCCCCCCCCCCTCCTCCTCCTTCCCACATCCCCTCCCCCACACCAGCTCTCTAATGGCGACCTGAGAGCCGTCTCCGAGTGAGTGCTCTGTCCTTCTCCGCCCTGTGTAAGATGGGTAAAAATCTCCCTCACCCCCCACCCTCAGAAAGACAGCAACCCCTTAACCCCTCAACCCCTTAACCCCTTCTGAAATCAGGCGACAGGTGGACAGGCTCGTAATGTAACGACCGGTCCAAGACGCCTGTCTCGCCGGCCATGGATCAAACACCGTGAGGTACTTGGTGTCCAATTAGCGCGGGCGTCCCTCGCTTTGTCTTCATATCTGTTGGGGACCTCTACCCCCCCCCTGTCACCCCCCCATCCACCCTCCCACCCTCACCACCCTCACCCACTCTGGGTGAGGCCGCTCAGCCGCTAATTGGCGGAACGGGGGAGGGGGGTGCGTGTACACGGCTAGGCCGATCGATTCGTCCAGTCACGTGTTTCTTTCAGGAGTTCTGATGGGACCTTCGGGAGATGGAATTCCGACACGGAATGTTTGGGGGTTTTTTTCCCCCGTTGTTACGCTCAGCTGCTGACTGCGTGCGGTGCTTATGTACTGTAGGTGATTCATTTCCACAGGTCCACCAGCCGGGGAACTTTTTCCAATAACGAAGAAGGAATTAATCTTGTGTCTATCTTCTTTGTGGGTTCGTCTTGGCAGCTTGTGTTATAGATATAAATAATAAAGCAAATATATTTTGATTCTCATTTGTAAAGAGTTGCCCTACATCCTGGTTCCTGCACGTGTTCCCACCTGTTTATTTATTTTACGATCATCTTGCTATCTTCGTGTGCTGCTTCACGGATTGACAACTCAGATTGCGTGTAAATGCACAATCTGACCCGAAATAGGTCTAAGGCGTCAAAAAAGTATGAAACCAAAAACTTTGGTCCAACTTTTCCAAAACAGAACCAAACGGCACTATTAATAAAAATGGGTTAGATTAAAATTCACGATGCGGCGACAAGGTTAATTGAAACCAACCACACCTGCTCAATCCCCCCAGGGCAATAAAACATATTCCTAAAATTATTTTTACATTCCAGGGGGGGGGGGGGGGGGGGGGGGGGGGGGGGTGGGAAGTGGTTCGAAAAGTGCAAAAGTACCAACATTTGTAAAAATAGATCTTATTTAGTATGTGTTTCGTGTCAGCGCGGTATGAGGAATATTTTGAAAAGTGAAGAAGACACTGTTCACACGTACCATGTTACACTCCGGGGCCAGCCTGTTGGCGCCAAGCCCACTGGGGCATTCAGATAAGGGGACCCTCCAGAGAGAGACCTGACAGAGACAGGCCCCTCACCGAACCCCACAGCAAAGTGAACAACCTTTCTTACATCTCGAGCTCCTGTCTAATCCCACACTGCGCGCGTGTGTCACCGATAGCGCGCAGGCCGGCCCTGATGTTGGCAACGTCCCCCGATTCGCTGCCGAGCGGTTTAACCCCCCCGCCCGCCCCCCCCCCCCCCCCCCCCCCCCCCGAACCCGGGGCTTCCTCTTTCTTCACGCCAGCGGTGAGTGCCAGAGGTACGGCCCACGCAACGAGGGGGGGGGGGGAAAAAAAGGGCAGCCGGCTCCTGCATTCTAATTTGGTGCAGCTTGTGCTCATTTTAAGCATGTCGCATAATGTATCAGAGGCATGGATCGGGTTGTAGTGTGTGTGGTTATTATGTCTCTGTCTGGCTGTCTAGTTTGGTTCCAACAGGCTCAGAGGGGGCACAAGGCAGGTTGGGGGGGGGGGGGGGGGAGTAGTTTTCAGGTGCCCCCCAGTCCCCCCAAACAGGGATCCGTGCGAACGGAGGGGAGGTGTCCTGCTCGCACCCAGGGGGTATTTACAGCCGTGACTGAGTCACACAGCTGCAGCCACCGGGGGCCACAACCTGGGTGTCCGACGGGGCGGCGGTGGTCGAGGGTGGGTGGGGGGTCATCAGGTCCAGGGGGTTGCCGATGACGTCTCTGTCTGGTGCGTTGGGGAAGCGGCGGGTGTGTGTCTGTGTGTGTGTGTGTGTGTGTGAGCCGCGTAACGTAGGCTCGCCACCGCCCCCCCCCCCCCCCCCCCCCCCCCGCCCACTGGCACGTCCGCTGGTCGTGTCCCGTCTTGCCAGCCTCGGAATAAATACTGATGATGCTAAGTAGGCACGCCACCGCGGCCTCTTAGCACCCGGGGCTGCCTGACCGCCGCTAACACCGGGAGCGCCACGCCCCTCCTGGGCCACTGCAGCACCTCTCACCTGTCGCGGTCATCTGTGGTGACTCAGTGTGCTTGTATGTGTGTTAGTGTGCCAGCATCCGTGTGTGTGTGTGTGTGTGTGTGTGTGTGTGTGTGTGTGTGTGTGTGTGTGTGTGTGTGTGCGCGTGTGTGTGTGTATCTCTGTCTACACGTGTGTGTGTGTGTGTGTGTGTGTGTGTGTGTGTGCGCGCGTGTGTGTATCTCTGTCTACACTGTCTACACGTGTGTGTGTGTCTGTGTGTCTGTGTGTGTGTGCACGCGTGTGTGTGTGTCTCTGTCTACACGCGCGCGTGTGTGTGTGTGTGTGTGTCTGTGTGTGTCTGCACATGTGTGTGTGTGTGTGTGGTGTATCCACATCTGGCGCTGCCTCTACGCGGGCATCTGTGCAGTGGGGGGGTGGCAGACAGGCCGGCATCTCTGCGGAGCGACTTATCTGCCTTCGACCAGCTGCACTGCTGACCCAGATGAGGATCATAAAAAACCTGGTGTTTTTTCGCGCACGAGCACGTGGCCGCGCCGCGCGGAGCGGTACCAGTCCAGGGGACAGAGATTCCAGCCTGGCGGTTTCCATGTCGGATACAGTATTCATGACTGGTCTCCAGCAAGCCATCTGGAGCTGCTTGATTAACCCACGTGTGAGGTTCATCTAATGAGTGAAATCAGTCAGCGCAGTGTGTGGGTGAAGCGCAGAAAGAAAATGAAAAAAAAAAAAAAACACACGACAGAAGCCTATTTTCAGAAGCCTGACGTGTTCCTGCTTCTTCCGTGTGATGTCTGCCGCTTTTCGGGATGCTAGCGTTTTCCGTTTTGTCGTGTTCTGTGCGTCTGCGTGCATGCGTAGGTGCGTGCACGGGATGGTTCTCGTGTGTTGAACGGAGACGTTAATGTAAAGAAGCGTCTGCGTTGTTTAAGGCAGAGCCGAACCGTGAGGGAGGGAGTCACGTACGGTTCAGTAATTCCTAAATGAAAACGTTCCGGTCGTACCAGGAACGCTGCTCCGGCCCTGGGAGGTTGTGTTGCTTGGATAGCTTGACAGTTTCAATCACATGCGGTCAAAGTTAGCGTTTGTGAGATTAGAGGATGAGAGCGTTTTTGCGTAAGACGAGGAAAAGTATGTCGATCGTAAGATGTGTAAATAGAGATACAGAACTTCGAATGAACACGGATTGTGTTTTTGTGTAAAGATTAGCAACAAAAACCCTGTTGGCTCCAATCCAACGCAAGGAAGCCAATAGGGAATTATTAAGCCGCCTAAACTTCCATCTGGCAGTTTCAAAGCAGAGCCGTGCATCCAATATGCACACGCAGATCCAATAAAAAAAGAAAAAAAAGAAGCAAAAATCACTTCGTCTTCCATTGCCTACTTTAGGGACGTTTCCCCAGCAGAGAATGTAGGCTAATATGTGAGGGGAAACAAAGGACACTGTCTGGTGGTCTGAAGTCACCCCAGAAGGCCTGGTTGTCTGGCAGTACACGTGTCTGAGACACAGGCAGAGAGCGCCCGGTGGTTCCAATGCAGCTCAAGGTTACAAGTGTTACTGGGACAGCGGCGCTAGGAAATGTAGAAGGTGTTAGCGCAGATGAGGGTACATGCTAGTCAGTGTGTGTATCACAGTGTCAGCGGTGGGGGGGTGTTTGGGGCCAGGGTGACAATACAGTGATGGGTCACAGGAAAATATAGCCAGAATACGCCCTCGATCGCTGTGATTAAATGGCTTCTGATCGGATGCGATTGATTTTGTTGCAAAAGGGTAACGCTGCGATCGATGCCGTTGGCTATGTCTAAATATACTGTACACTTTCGACTTAAAAACAAACGACAACAGCCGTGTTATAAAGGTCACAGTGATTGACATTTGGTTAGTATATATTACAACAGATCCCCAACATCAAGCTGTGATGTCCGTATTAGGTCAACAATTAGGATTTAGCAAGTGCTATTCAGGTAAACAATAAAAGCTTTTTACATGAGCAAAAAAGCTAAGATCATCATCATCATCATCATGGAGATTGGGACTATGTGGAGAAGGACAAAGCTGTTCTAAGTGCTCGAAGTGACCCTGAGTGTTCAACGTTTCCAGACCCTTCTATTATTCAATAGGAACACGGTGAAAAACAAAAGAGTACATGTTCGAGCAGGAGGATATGCATGCACACAATCTGTGTGTGTGTGTGTGTGTGTATGTGTGTATTTGTGTGTTTGTGTGTGCGTGCGTGCGTGTGTGTCTGTGTGTGCACATGCATGCTTGTATGTCCAAGTACATGTGTCTGTGAGTGTGACTGTGTGTGTGTGTGTGTGTGTGTGTGTGTGTGTGTGTGTGTGTGTGTGTGTGTGTGTGTGTGTGTGTGTGTGTGTGTGCATCTGTCGGTTTTAGGTCTATGTGTTTTTTTGTAATGGGCGACATTGTTGCAGAATGCCTAATGTGTTTCTTACATAATTCAGCTGTGCAGTATCTCACGTTCTCCCACTGGAACATGACATGACATCATTTATTCTATAGAAACAAAGTAAGAAAGAACAAGGGAGGAAAAGAGAACACTGTCTTTCCGTTGCCACACAACAACTCAACACTTGAAGTTGAAATGAGCAATTCCTTTGTAGTGCGGCACTGCAAGCTTAACTCTACTGACCAGGTGAACGGGCCCTGCGAAAGTCATGGAGCCATTTCACATTTTGGTTTAGCAGCAGTGTGAGGTCAGGTTCATTACTTGGATTATCCCAAGTCGCCAAGCAACATTACAAGTAACATTACATGCTGTGGAACCAATCAATGCAGTTTACCCATACTTCCATTTTTGTGTGTGAAAAGCCTACACTAAACGGCTGCACTACCATTTGCACTACGATGCCTAGAGAGAATAATAGGAAGAAATGGATCGACATGTCTTATATTGTCCAGAGTAAGCACAAAAAAGTCGACCGCCAAGGTTATCTCATTCGGCCTTGTCTGTGCTCGCCTCACCACCGCTTTTGGAGGAAGTTGGATTGAAGCAGAGAAATCAGAGACACCCCACACAGACAGTACACAGAAAACAACATGAAAGGTTTTTTGTTTTACCGGTTGACAAAGGAGAGCAAAGATTGAGTGTAGATATGAAACAGATGTAAAAAAAAAAAAAAAAAAGATTTTAAAGATGAGCAGGGCTTTCAAAACACAAAAGAAAAACACATAAAAAATGTATGAAAACAGAACAAAGGGAGTCTCCAAAAGGCTTTCGCTTCGACTGACAAGGCTGTGTGAACGCCACAGAAGACAAGAGGAAACATAAAACAGTCTTCTTTTTTTTTTTTCTCATGCCCATCCCTTTTGACCACGGGAATCTGTGTGTAAGTGTGATCTCACCCTGAGATTTAATTGGACTGAATGTGCTCAAGCGAAGCCACGTCCTCATCTACATAATAACAACACCCTCGGCTCAGGCCTTCCTTACTCAGCAAAGGTTTGTCCCAATAATATACAGTGTACATACAGTTATGTCTGAGATATCAATACAGAAATGGGTTAGCGTTTGTCAATTGTTAAAATGATAACAGAGAAATGATCTCCCTTAATTGCCTCAAGTGCTGTGGCAGTCTGGTAGCGATGATAGCGCCCGTTGTATCTCGTAGCAACTCTGCTAGCATCTCATTTGCCTCACAGTAATTGGAATGGTTGGGGGGGGGGGGGGTGGAATTGGCTGCTACTTATAATTAGCATGTGGTTTACAAGTCATTATTATGTGGGTTGCATCTACGCGCATAGACTCAACATGCTTATCCATTTATTTATTTATTTGCTATTTTGTTGTATTTATTTTGGCGTTGTGGTAACCCTTCCTCTGTCATTTCACAAACAGCATTCTTGCTTTGCAGACTTGCACAGTTGTGGTCTCAGTGTGCAGTGTTTGTCCTTCTCGTGAATGTAAATCACAGAATTTGATGGTGGATTGGTTAACAGCTACTTAAAGCTGACTGGAACCTGAAGATGACCAGGAACCAAACAACAAGGCTTCAAAACTCACCGGCATTGGTCATTACGTGGTGACCTTTCCATAGGCAAACAAGTGATGAGCCTCCTAAATTACCCAGCCTCTCGCCTACCAAAATGTTGGACTTGTGTGGCACAATGCATGAAGTGATAACCGTAATTCTCAAGATGAGACTGTTCTGTGCCAGTTAATGAACAAATATAGAATTACATGAATGTATTCATGATTTCATTTGTTTGTGTTGGGTTGGGGGGGGGGGGGGGGGGGGGGGTGCGTGCCCAAAACACGTGCCCAAAACACATCCTGCCAAACACACTGCAACTTAAGGAGTAATTCATGGGTTAAAAAAAAATGTTGCCTCCCAAGACCCACACTATAGGCTGTGTTTATCGTGGCTTATGATCAGCGGCAACCAAGTTAATCCCCTGACTAATACACACAATCCAGAAACAAACAGTGCCCTTCTTATATCATCACCGGTGCTTACGTTGAAATCATGTTTCCAGCGCTTTATAACGTATATATATACGCGTTGTTCTTTATTTAACGACATCGCCTGAATGTTTACCATTGTGCTCTGGTCATGTTTGTAAACTGTTATCCTACTTGAACGCAGTCCAACTCCATGCTCTTATGTATATTAATTTAGTGGACACAGTGAGTAGTTCCCTTGTACGTGTATTGTCGCTCTGAAGAGCGCATGGCGTCACGACGATTGACGGTTTCCCATTCGTTCTCTCGCATGACATCTTTCAACCACAGTTCATAGCTCCATATGAAGGCCCCCCTCAGACCTCCAGGCAATACAACAGCAATTGGCCTGACAGCAGGGATTATAGATTGCCGCTCAATACCAGCAAAGGTTGATGCCACTAAACTACTGTTTACATATTGTTCCCTGGTTTTCAATACCCCAACAGTGACATAAAACAATACATCGTTGCGTCATTGTAATTACAATGATGACTTTTTATCTTCGGCTGAGAGAAGGTATGTTGGAATGTTTGTTTGCGTATCAGATTTACATCTGTTGTGCAGCACCAGCCACGCTCACATAATCATTGTTCTATATTTAGAGCGACTAATAACTTAAGAAATTGCATGAAAGTGTATGACTCATGAATATTTTCCCCGTGTCTGTTTGCGTCTGAATATAGGACATGGGTTAATTGTGTGTTGCTAAAGCCCCCAACGATAGGTGTTGTGTTGTGTATTCTTTTGTGATACTGAGTCTTTTTGAAGTGAATATTTGATCAAGATGAATGGATGATGTCGCTGATGTGATATGCAGAAGCGCCGTTCCTTATTTTGACCTAAGTAATATATTAATTTTAATAAAATGGGATCAACATCAGAACAAACATGCCTGTAAATTGTTATGTGTGCAAATATGGAACATGGAAATCTCTTTATTTTCTGGCTGTTATTCATTTTCATTATGTGAGCTTTATGGTAATCTTTATGAATTTGATGTGAAATATTTTTGACAGGATTAATGTTTTGTTTTAACTATCAAAATAATTATTGTGAAGCTTTTGGGGGGAATTGTGCCAATGACTTGTGGACTTTTCCTCAACACATTGGGTGATTTTGTTGATTTACTTAATAGGGTGAAAATACAAGTGTGCTTTCAGATTTCCTATCTGAGCTTTGCAGCTCCTCTACCTAAGGCCACCGTTGTAAAACCTCCCACATCTTGTCAACTATAAATTCTTGTCTCCGTGAGTGATGCTTTCGGTAGCTATGGAAACCTAATATAATAGACCCCCCCCCCCCCCCCCCGCTCGCTCGCTCTCTCTCTCTCTCTCTCTTCCCCTCCCCTCCCCTCTCTCGCTCTATCCCTCCCTCTGCCTCTATCCGACCAGCCCTCCCTGCATCCACTCCAAAGCTCTTTAGGCTACTTTGCGCATGTACAGCCAAACAGAACGCATCGACACCAAGATGGCGATAACACGTCGGGTTTGCTTTCTGATTCTGCTCTCAACTCACTGTAAGTACATTTGTCGTAAAGTGAAATGTGTGTTTTATCGTGTCTTTGCTTCGCTCCTACGAACACTCGCGCTGTCAAGCTGGAACTCGTAAAACTAGGTTCCGCGACGCGAGCAATGCTCTCATTCAACTAGTAACTCCAGCGAACATCACTCTCTCAGTGAGTGATGTTGGCTTGAACTAAATCTTACTTAAAAATGTGTTTCCAAGCAGTTCATTGATCTGTCTGATAATAGTATGCGATTCTTTGGGGTGGAGGCTGGGGGGGGGTCCTCTTTATTATAAAGTGCGCGCATCCAAGACCCTTGGATTAGTAACCCCGTTTGTTCCGTGAATTCATTCCAGTCAGACAGCTCATTCCCACTAGTTTGGTTTACTTTGGTATGTCTCTCTCGCGTCTAAACAGCCCCGTTGCGCTGCTGCTACAGCCGAGCTGTGTTGTGTTTGTTGGATCAGCGGCTCGGTCGGGTTTATAGTCTGGACGGGTTCCACTGTGTTTGATGTGCCCCGTAAAGAAAAGTTTTTTTTTTTTTTTTGTTACCCTTGTAAAGTTTGAAGAGTGAGCAAGCTTTAACGGAAAAAAAAATAACGGACAGAGTTTCGCGGTGTTGTTTTGCATCCAACGTCGTAGATTGCGATGATGACGGTGGTGGCGGTGTTGATGATGATGATGATGATGAGGATGAGGATGATGAGCTGTGTTGAAATAAGTGATGCGAAATAACGGTTGTTCCAAGCGGTGAATCAGAGCGTCCGCGGGAGGAGCCAATGTGGCCACAGCATGCAGACTACCTAACTCACCCTAACCCCCTCTACCCGGCCTCAACCCTTTCACAAGAAACAATACAGCCTGCTAGTCTGTGTCTAAAGAGTGTCTGGCGTTATCCACTGCGCGCAGTAGGCTATGCCTGTAACGTTAACGGTCTCAAATAGGAGAAGTTGTTAGAAATTGAACTACCTTTTTTTTTTTTAGTAGCGTTTAATTTATATATATGTGCCCCAGGCTTAGGTTTTGTATGGTTATCTTATTGCTATTTTTTGTTTTTGTATTAATTTAAAATATAAAGAGACGTTTTGCTGTAGGGCGATTATTTGGACATAGTGTCTCATATGCAGGGAGATTATTTGGATAGTGTTTTATATTGGCCCTATTTCTGTCAGTACAAAACTGCTCATTAGTTTTTTGTTCATCGGGTGCATGTGTGACTACTTCTGTGGTCACTACGTTCATATTGACCATGAGAGGATAACACCAAACTCGCTGGTGGCGTTTATTTATTTATTAATGTTTTATTTCACTAATCTATAACAAGAATGGTTTTGAAGACGAACCGTAAAAGCAGTTAAGCGCTGACTTCAGAACATGCCAGAAGCCCCTGTGATCTTTCCTGTGTCTGTGTGTGTGTGGACGAGCTTAAGTGATTTTAATTAATGCTGGCGCCGGACCCCCATTTTAAAACCTGTTGCTGGTGTCTTCGTAACATTGTTGCCGGTTGCTCCCTTGATACAGTGCACCAAACATTTTTTTTTCCTCAACTGATACATTTTGGCAGTCAGTTAACGTCCCCTTTTTACCCGTGGTAAATCTGTAAAAAGAAAAAAATGAAAAAGTCACGGTGACAGCACAGTTGACATTTTCGTAGGGGGGGGTGGTGGTGGGGGGGGGGTGGGGGGGGGGTTGAATCGAGGCGACCAGACCGAGATTTAGGAATTTCTTTTGTCTCTTCAGGCCAGGGTTTAGTCATGTCGCCGGCTGGCCCTCGGCCAGTACCACTGTCTTTAGAGCCAGGATTAATCTGGCCGCAGTGCCGCTGAGCCACTCATGCATTACAACCTGTTCTGAAACTAGCCGAGGCTGGCCGAAAGCAGTGAATTACTAATTGGTTCTCATAGTTACTTTTAAGTAGGCTACTGATTTTTCTACGGAATTCCACGTGTCTCAGATAGCAATTCTTTGATCTCATGGTTTTCTTCCAAGTTTCACATATTTGGTAATGAACCGTTAAAAATAAATCTTCTTATTCGCTGGGGGGGTGTTTTTTCTCACCTCACTTCAAGTGACGTATTCATTTGGCGACTTATGTCTATCTATGTATATAACCTGTATGTGTGTGTGTCTGTGTGTGAGAGTGCTTCTAATTTTCCTTTCCCATGTTTAGCTGGCTGCTGCGTCATTAGTAAGCATGCGGCCCTTCCCCATCATGGCATGGCTAAACATAGCCTGACATAGCTTCTCGCTAGTTGCTCAAATCAATATTCACGCACACACACACACACGCACATACATAGAGTGGTATGTGTGAGTCTTTTTTGTTTTTTGTTCCCTCTGTCTCACTGCACACTTTCCGCTCTGATGTAATAGAGGGCTTGAACTTTTTCCATTGTTTTGGGAGCTCACCTGGATCTTTTCACTTTGAAAAAAAATTCCAAGGAAAGTTGTACGCGCTCTGGAGTGTGTCTGCCAGGAGTCCCCTGCCAAACTATGTGTACGTTTGGAAGATGCTCAAAGGGGATTAGCTTTGCGCAAATATAAACCATTGCGAGCACGGCTGAGAGTCTTTTAAGGAAGACATGCAGATGGGTATTTAGGGGGGGGCGTCTTGTTGGTCACCTTCTTATATAAGTAACGCAAAGCCAAGCACACACAGAACTTATTATGGACACCTAAATAACTTGACGCGTATTCGTAACGTCGGATTTATGATGTTCCCGACGACTGACCCACCGACATATTTATGACTTGTGTTTCTCTTTATATTTCCACCTAATTGGCACCGGTGCTAATTCTGTTTGGGGATCACTCGGGCTCGGAATGAAGTCTCCTTATCTTATCCTCGCGGATTAGATAAGGGATAGCTCTGTGAGCGCCGCGCAGAGCGCTTCCTCCCAAACGTGAGGCATTGCGCGGCGTGGGAGCAACAGTGAAAGGTAGGGAGCGTGAGAGCTAGAGAGGACGGGGGGGGGGGACAGATAGGGTTTCTAATCCTCCGCTCCTCAAGAGATACCCAGGGCACTTCTTGGGTAACATTTCTCAACTGCTAAGTGGATCCGAGAAATGTGGCGCTTCAAAACATTTATCTTCACCCAAGTGAAGCCAGGCAGCGCGAGGAACTTATTTTCCTCTCTCACCCTGTCTAGCTCGCTCTCGCTCTCACGCTTCAGCTCATGTGTGGCGCGTAGGTAGTATGGCATGGCAGGAGGTTGGTGTTCCTCCTGGGGGGGGAGGGGGGGTAGGCAGTGATATTGCCTCCCTCCCTCCCTCCCCGCGAAGGCTGCCAGTTGTCAGATGTTTGCCTACCCAACCCCAAAACCGGTGACCAAATGTTCGAGAGTGTGCTCTCTCTCTCTCTCTCTCTCTCTCTCTCTCTCTCTCTCTCTCTCTCTCTCTCTCTCTCTCTCTCTCTCCGCAATGGCATTCTCGGCCCCCAGTGGGCGAGCCATGCACGCACGCACGCACGGGCGGGCCTGGCGCGTTAGCTAAAGAGACGACTCAATGGTGGATGGAGGGGGACGAAGAAGACGAAGAAGAGGAGTCCCTTTACCTAAAACGTCGTACGGTTGCTGAGTTCAGCGAGAGAGCTTTAACTCGGGGGGGGGGGGGGGGGAGGTTTTTGTCACATTGCGCGTACGCATCACGCGGGCGTGTTCAAAGCATGGCCTGGCAGCGGGACCGGGAGGTCTAATATTCCTCAACGGTCCGTTACTGTCGTTTGGTTATCAGGATGGCTGCCCTTTGGCTGCCCCTTTTGCTGATATTCCACGACTACGCAAACAAAACCTTGACCTGGCGTGACATGATCGTCTTTGGAAAGCAGCTTTTGGGGGGGGTGGGGTGGATGGTCATTTTAGCGAGCAGCACGCTTCTATCTATTTGAGTCTCGGTGCCATGACAGTCCTGCTGATACAAAGCAGAAGCAGCACATGGCCTGGACTGTGGTATGACCTGAAACAGCTGAGCAGCCGCGGGTGGAGGTGTCTGGGGGGGGGGGCGGGGGGGCTGCGTTCGTCGACGTGACCAGAAATACCCGACACTGGCTGAGCTGTCCCTCCCAAAAAACCTGCGCAGGCATTAGCAGCAAATGCGGCATTCCTGAACGGAAAACACATGGAGTCAGGGGCGGCCATGTTGAGTTGCGTGCATGTGTGTGTGTGTGTGTGTGTGTGTATGCTGAATAACGATGAGGACCCACCTGTTTTTTCTGACGCGGTTAAAACAGACCTCAATGTGTTGCGCAGGGTGGGGGGGGGGGGGGGGGGGGGGGTAAAAGACAAGGAGATGGGGGACTTGTACAGACAAGAGGTCAACAAAGTCTCACTTGTTGCAGTTGGTCTTAGAGAGCTTGGTGGATTGGTCGTCAGCCATTAACATGCCACTTTACAGAGGAGGATTCAGGACCCTTGTGCTTTTATCCGTTTCCCCCGCGCTCAGCAGTAGGCTGCCCCAGATGGGCAGGGTGAAAGACAACATTCTCACGTTCCAGAAATGGCAGGCATGCGCGTGTTTCAAATGTCAATAAAGCCAGCGTGTCGGAGAGTCATTGGTCACGAGCCACCACCGGTCCATCGGGCATATCATGCCGTCCACGTCGATAGATTAAAAATATTAAGACGCGCCTCGGATCATATATGGAGCATATAGGATCGCAGGGGAGAGAGGGGGTGGGGGCGGGCGTTGGGCAGTCGTTAACCTTGTTCAAAAGATATTAAAAGCAAATCGCTTGGCAGCCAAAAAGCACAGGAGCCCAGGGACGCGGCGGGGAGATTTACGCCAAAGGAGAGCGATTGTTATCCGGTCCCGTGTGATGTAGCCGCCCGGAAACACGTCCTCTCCTCAATGACCCGGGCCAAAGTGGCGTGTTTGTTTTGCCAGGATATCATTATTGCTTGTTTAGGCTACTCTAGATTAGGAGATAATCTGTGAGACGGCCGCGGCCGCCCGTGTTGAGGGCAAGTATCTGGGAGCCTTTTCCTGTTTCATGGTCTCCGTCTGTCATCGCGTGGTCCCTGGGGGGGTGGGGGGTTTGGGTGGGGGGGGGGTGTGTTAACAACGAAGCCGTTTTTTTTTTTTTTTTCCTTCTTCATCATCCCTCCTCTGTTCCTGTGTTCGCCGGAGACTAACCCACGCCGATCAATAGGTAACAAAAAACAAGTCGGCCATTGATCAAACGTCAGGGGCTGGCCGTCGGCTCGGGGAGATGATTGGAGGGCCTCGCCAATGACATGGTGGAGCCGGCGAGAGCAGCTCTATCTGGGGGGTGAGGGGGGGGGGGGGGGGGGGGGGGGGGGGCGGCGATGCCCGGGGTCCATAGCTCCACGCCGCTCACAGTCATAACCAGATAATCGCCCTGGTTTTTTCCACTGTCCGCCTGCAGGCGGGCCCACCGTCACAAGCGACAACGGGGGCGGTCTAAAAATAGCCCGCGGACGCCAACCTCAGGTGTTGTGGGCCGCAGTTCATTCCTGCGCGTGGCCGTTAGATATATACGGCGCCGCGGGCGGCGAGAGGTAGCGGCCGCCATTAAAGCGTCACGTAATGACGCCGCGAGCCCAGCTTGTTTCCCCAGTCACATAAACCTCCTGACAACCTGGTTTTAAATCACAGCGCCGCGCACGACACATTTTGAGTTGTGCGGAAAATAATATATGTTTTCGCTAAATCCTCCAGGTTGTACACATTAGATCTTTTGAGAGTTCGGAATAGCTGACGTCACCCTCATCTATTGCGGGACGAGCACGCCATTACAGAAGGACTCAGCGGGGGGGCATGTAGCGATACCTAGATTAGCCAGACCGAGCATAATGAATAAATCAAACAGTAAACCCACAGGTATTTAGTGTGGTGAGGCTTGAACAGGCTGGATGTGACAACGCTCGATCCGCGGCTATTTTGGACCGCGAGGGGAGGCACCACGCGCAGGTTCCAGCAGAGTTTAACAGTCTTCATCTAAACGGCGGAAAGAGAGAACGCTGATATTTACCAGGTTGCCATGGAATAAAGAGGGATTTGCTCCTTGGAGAGATCTCTTGGCATGTTTATAAATAAACAGCCGTGTTTCACCTAAAATAGGATCTGGATTTCCTTTTTCCGAGTCCCTTCCCAATCATCCCCCCGCCCCCTCACCCAGCCCATCTAAATAATCATTTTTAATTTGAAATTGTACATGTAAAAAAAAGAAAGGAAAATATGGAATTGTAGTTGATGGACAAGTAGCCAGCAATTAAAAATAGGGCACAATAATAAGGCACAGAGAGTTAGAATGCTCATTCTGCGGAACAGACTGACACGCCGTTCAATGTGTGGTGTTACCTGGGAAACACACTCTCTAACCTCTCACTGCTGGGGGCAGGCCAATTACTCTGCTTACAGCCCTGCCAGTGAGCCATTTCACACAGAACTGTGCTGGCAAAATAATACTTCATCAATTAATTTCCACCCCCTTGAAAATTTTGTGTTTAACTGATATTACAGAAGAATTTTGGCTAGCTAAGGTCTGTTAATTTACCATAGCTGTGTGCGTTTATTTTTTTGAGGTTTTCTTTTGTAATTTGACAACGATTTCACAGTGACTGGAGTCGACATCTCATGTCATTAGGAAGTAGACTAACGTCCTTTTAATTAAGACTTAACTGTGCCTGAGCCTCACATGCCTTCCAAACGGCTTGTGTTTGATACAGTCGCCACTGAAAGCGAACGAGAGCTTGCGTGTTCCACATTCATCCCGCCCAGGCTTGCTTTCACGTTCGCTCATATCATGTGTTGTTGTGCGATAGACACCTCTCTTCATCAGAGAGACGTCTGTTACATTTTTATTTTAATGAGCTTCCAGAATTCAGACGTCTATCAAACGTCAAATGTGTATCGTATTTAATCTAATTTATTGTTTATTGTGTATTGACTTTAGCCAGGCTCTTACTGCACATCTATCCCCTGTACTGCTGGTCACTGTGAATTTCTCCTAAGGGGATTAATAAAGGAATATCTTATCTTATCTTATCTTATCCAGGTTTTGTGAAAGCTTTGGGAACTTTGTCAGTCACTTTTGTCAGCGTGCTTTCCAATGTAGGATGCCACATATCGAAATAAACAGCATTTGCGTACTAAAAGGTCAAACGTCATGGGCTCATCCTAAGGACAGCGAGGGGCCTATAACTGACATATGCTCTTTGAACGGGGGGTCTTAAATGTGTGCCCAGTGCTTCAGAACAGTTTCAGGAGCACTCACGCACAGACAGCAAGCAACACTTGACTCTCTCCACTCTTTTTCATATAAAAGTTCAAACGAACGGATGGAGTACAATTGATTTATCGTTTTACGCTCTTATTGTGATATGTTTGGTGTGGGCTGCGAAATGAACGCTGGTCGCTGAGTGATACAAACCAGGGGTGAAGGCCTGGGCCTTGCCGCGGTACGTCTTCAGCGAGGGACTCGGCAGCACTCCACTCCAGGGGCTTCAGAGAGTGCTTGCGGTTTTGAAATGACACAGAAGTCCTGGTGGCCATCCAAAGAGCGTTACCAGCATGACTAACTCTGGTGTGAATAGAGTGTGGAATAGGGCCAGGGTTTCAGACGTCCATTGTCATATTTTCCTATTATTTTATTTTATTATTTGCTGTTTTTATGCTGATTCCGATTCTGTGGAGAGCATGGCGAGGCCACGACAGCATCGAATGTTCACTAGGATGTTCAAAGCTAAAATTGTTCAATGCCCAATGTCCAATCAGGCCCAGCGTGCTTCAGGCCTCTGGCTCAGAATATATACTGTACGTCACTGCTGACCGCCGTCCTATCACAAATTAGATTCTGGCCTCTCGCCTCATCAGGCCAGCTTTGAGGTCCACGTATGACGCTATTATTGACTATACATATTCTCCTTTAGTCTAATAGTCCTTTCAGTCTAATATTTTCACTTTCTTTCTTTACTGTACTTGATGACACACACAGCAGCCGTGAGGCAGGCCAGCGTGCAAGACTTGTTGTGGCGTAAATCACCCTACGGATTGAAAAGCTGGGATCGATAGCGTACTCCCTCACCGCTACTATTAGAATTGCCATGTGCGTTCAGCTGACTGGCCAGATAGTGTTTGCGGATTGTAACCAAACCATCTGGCCATATGGCGGTTAGCGGGCTGCTCCCCCTGCGCTACTCAGTGCTCAAGACCCCTTGGGTTGAATAGGTCATCGGTTGCCCTCGTGCTCTGCCTGGTTTTCAACCAACCTCCAAGAAAACACATATTTCCCCAATTGATACTCGGTGATGACCATTAAGCTAATGTCTTGGTGTGAGGCCAGCCGATGAAAGACGCAAGGTGACCACGCAGGCATTAGCTTGGAGTGCTCTTGGCATGCGGCCATGAAAACTTTAACATCAGCTGTGTGCGGGAGAAGAAGAAAATAAACCCCTATCGCGTCCACGGAGTTCGATTGGATGGAACATGAATAAATTGTTAACGAGCACTGAAATGGTTGATCCAGGGGCAGTAATGGGTTCCCTTGGATTCTGTCAAGAAAGATCATGGCCGCCCACACGATGATCGGGTGCTTTTAAGGGGGTTTGTGTAGGAGAGAGCGAGCGGGCGAGAGAGAGAGAGAGAGAGAGAGACGAGAGAGAGGCAGAGCGAGGAGGAAGGCGCAAGCCAATCGCCACAAGTGTTGCAAGGACACGGTGGTTGGACGAGACGACATGCCTGACATAGTTGTCCCGGATGCCAGGGATAGGTGACGAGTTTGTAACACGGTGGGCTCCCGACCCGGCCCCAGAAGCGCGCGGGTGAAGCCTGAGCCTCTGCTAGCTCGCAGCGTCATGGCGGGGGAGAGAGAGGGAGAGAGAGAGAGAGATGAGGAGAGAGAGAGAGAGAGAGAGAGAGAGAGAGGGAGAGAGAGACAGAGAGAGTGTGAGAGTGTGTGCGTGAAATAAAGGGATGGGGTGGGGGGGGTTGAAAGTAATTTAGAGGGGTGTGGTGGATTTGTTTTATGACTCAAAAATGAAGCTGGGCATTTGTCAACCTTTTGCTCGATCATTCATATTAGCTGGCATTAAATCAGGCCGAGAGGGACTGGACTGTAAATTTAGCTGCAGAAGCCGCGGGCCGCTTCACTGGGCATGTTGGGATGTCAACCGGGTTCTCCGAAACAGAACGGCATTGAAGACCAGCGGCCCTGTGTTTGCAAGTGTAATCTAAGCGGGCCCAAAAGATCCTTCGTTGGAGCAAAAAAAAAAAAAAAAAAAAAAGATTCCTCAAGATTACGATTAAACGTAATTGTCGGGGCTGCCCGAAATGAAGCTGTAGGTCCCGCTGTGTAAATACAGGACCGGTTCAGCCCCAGAAAACGACCCGGCTTATCTCACTCCCCCACCATTTCCGTTTGCCTCGGCGCTCAGCGCTTTTCCTAGCTCTTTTTTTTTTTTTTTTTTTTTTTTTTTTTTGTGGTCCAGGCTTTATTTATACAGCAGCGGTCATTAGTGGAGCTCATCTCAGGTCCCTCAACGCCCCCCGCCCGCCATGCTGGCCCAGCGCCGGGCGCTCCGGGCGCGGTCGCAGCACGTGCTCCAGACGTGTTGTCCGTGGTTTGATATCAATGAAATGGGTCGGAACGCATTGTATGTATGGGGACGTAGGTCGGACAGAATGAATTAAGTTAAATGAGTGGTATTAGTGCTGGTGGTGGTGGTGCTGGTGGTGCTGGTGCTGCTGGTGCTGGTGCTGGTGGTGGTGGTGGTGGTGGTGGTGCTGATGTGGTGGTGGTGCTGGTGGTGGTGGTGCTGGTGCTGGTGGTGGTGGTGCTGGTGGTGGTTGCAGTAGCCTAAGGATGAAAGCTCAATTAAATTATTTATAAGGTAGATGGACGAGTATGTGTGTCATTGTAATTATTATAAATTAGTAGTCCAATGTATCTTATTCACATTAGTGAGAACCATTACAAATCGGTCACTTCTAGAGCAGTGTCTTGGAAGAGACACCGACATCTTCCATTCCATTCAAGTGCGTTGCGGTTGAATGGAACCCCGTTGGACTCGCTGATGGACCAATAATTGTAGTAATCATGTTTGACACATTAACTACTTCCATTGGCAATCTTTGCTGTGAAAATGGCTTCATGGTTAGAGGAAACCCTGTGGAAATGAATCAGGCCGTGTGTGTGTGTGTGTGTGTGTGTGTGTGTGTGTGTGCGTGTGTGTGTGTGTGTGTGGAGTTTTAAATGCTAATTGCAGCCTGAATCACAAGCAAAAGGCATCTGTAAAATGTCAACATCTGGCCCCGGTAAGGTGCTCCAGCAGACCCCGCAGCCTCTATCGTTCCTACCTTAAGGGGGAAACCGTCACACTCGGCTATTTTTTTAATACAGGAGAAGTGCTGCTTCGCGCGCGTGTTGTCAACCACATTTCCGCTCTGCAATATCAACTGCGGTTCGGCCGGGGGAAACGGGGGCGAGAAGTTGGCCGGTTTGGTCCTGGATCGGAGTGCTCTGCTGGACTCCGCCGGATTGCGAAAAACATGACGTCAGCGGTGCAACTTTGCCACGTTTTTTTTTTTATTTTTACAGGGGAACGAAAACAGGCGCACGGAGCAGCACTCCCCCTGTATCAGAAAATAGCCAAGTGCCGTTGGCCTCTGAACCGAGCCATGTTTCATTGTTATTCTAAAGAAACTAAAGAATAATGGGGGGGGGGGTCGCACAGATGTATGGCTCCTAAAATATTCAGCGCACATGAAAGCAAAGAGGCAACAAATAATTCATTGAGAAAATAAAGAAGAACAGTAGAAAACACCAGAACAAAAGGCTTTCAGTCAGCGGGGGTGTAGTTTATGGGAGCTCGGTGTGTGTGTGTGTGTGTGGGGGTGTGTGTCTTTTTTGGGTGGGGAAGTGAAAACAAGCGGAATGTACCCCTCCCTTACTAGCGCACACACACACTGACACACACAGACACACACACAGACACACACTGACACACACGAAGACTTCACCCTGCTCCACCCACAAAGTCGGTCCCAGAACTCGGTATTAGTGGTCCATTCTGGTTTGATCCGGTCGGTGCTAGAACAATGATCTTATGGTTTCAAGAACCCCGCACCGCCACCAGACTTTGCAGTGGGAAGCTCCATCTCCTGGGCTGACAAGTGCCTCTCACTGGCCCCAGTCTTGCCAGCACTGGGCCTAATGAACCCCCCCCTCCCCTCCATCCCTCCCTCCCACCCTCCCCTCCCTCCCTCCCCCCCACAATGGTCATTCATGCGGAATTGACCAAACAACCTTTTTTTCCCTACTCCCCGTCTCTCCGCTGGGTCCCCGCACTCCAGATCGTCTGTGTACATTGCATTGTCTGCGGGGGGCCCTCCGGCCGTGCCCAGGGGCCAGCCGTTGTTTACGGGCCGCAAGATACCACCGAGTTGGCGAACCGTGGGTATCCCACCTCTTCAGACACGGTAGGCAGGAGAAGACCTGGCGAGACAGTATGTGCAAAACACATGCTTGTTGTGACGTATGCGTGGGCTTCTCGGGGAGCCGGCGTGTTATGCTGGGAGGCCCACCCTGCGCCCTGCCCTTCCCCCTCCCCCCCACCACCGGGCCATTCCACACACAGCGGCCGACTGGCCGCATGTGACCCCGTTCCCGTGGACTGATGGTATAATCACGTCCCGCGTGGCTAATATTAATCAACGGAGCTGCAGCTTCTTTTTTTTTTACGTGCTAATTATAATGTATATATTCTTGATCATTCATTGACGTGGAGTCACCGACTCCGTCGTCGTAACGCAAACCCTGTCTTGGGAGCTTGGATTTCTTTGGCCAGGTCCCGGTTGATTACTCGTTTAGAGACATTACACACAGGACAGGCACGTCGATCTCCGCGGCATTCCCTGGCTACTTTCTCAGACAGTGCCGGATGAGGCCAGGCTGAAACGCGCGTACGAAGCTGAACTCCCCCAAGTTGAAGTGCGTCCCCCGCACCGGCGCCTTCCCTGCTCAGCCGTGGCCGGCCGCAGAGAGCACGCTCGTCTTTAGGACCGTCAGCTGTCCCCCCCCCCCCCCCCCCCCCTAAATCCAAACAAGCGCTCCCATCGTTTTTTTCTTCCGTACCACAACAGAGCCCGCCGTGAGCCCACTCTGACTCCAGCCTCCCCCGGCCCCCGTGTCATTCTCTTTACGAGCCCCGGTCGCTCGCCGCAAACCCCTCCGCCGCGGCATCACAACACAAGGCCAGGCTTCGGGGCGGGAGGGTGGGGTGGGGGGGGCTGGTGTGTGTGTGTGTGTGTGTGTATGGGGGTGGCAGTGGGAGGGGGGGGGGGGGGGGGGGGGCGGGTCAGGGGGGGGGTTGGCATGGCGCGGCCCTTGCCGGCCGGTGGGCTCTGATGCATGTGTCTGGTATTTCCCACGGAAACCCATTGGAGCATTCTTGGCTCCCCCCCGCCAGAGCAGGTGATGGTCCAGGCTGGGGGGTCACGGAGGCATGAGGCATCAGATGGTTTTTCTTTTTCCTTTTTTTTTTTTTTTCCTCCCCCCCCCCCCCCCGTCGCTACACCGTCCCCGCCCAGCTGTTGCTGTTTGGCGCGAGCATTCCCCGCGCGACCACTCAGGCTGCCTATGCAAACTATTTGCAGCGAAGCTATGCGCGCATTGTGCACATTTGCTGTCTAAGGGGGCATGGGGTGATTGTTGGTGTGGGTGGGGGGGGGGGGGGGGGCGGGGGAGTGGGTATCTCCCCCCCCCCCCAACCTCCCCCCCAACCCCTGTACATTGATGTCTCAATGTTATGTTCTTAAATATTTTATATGTTGACACACGACAGCGGTGAGCGCAGGTGGTGAGCAGCGGTTTCTGGGACTCAAACAAAAAAAGAAATCAAGAAAGAAGAGCCGTGATTCACTTTCGGTTGTCTGTCTTCCAGAGAGTTCCAAAGCCTCATGGGTTTGGTATGTGGGTTGTTGCAGAACGAGCGCCTCACCCCCTTTGAGGAGTTGAAGGGTTGGAGTTATTCTTCTGAAAGCAGTAAACAACTGCTTTGAGACACACGCGTATAAAAATATTTTATGTTGAAATGTGAGCTGCCGGGAGATTTTCTATTATAACCGCCGTGGAAAGTGGGAAAATGTTGTAAAGATTTTATCAATACCTTCACATTAACATCAGACGGAAAGCTATTAATACACAGCGCGATGGAAAGTGACTCGATTCACAAGCTGTTGGCTTTCTCCATCTCCGTTTACTAAGTCTTGTGTTTTCAACACGGGGGCTGTTGGGAAAGTGACCCTTGACCCCCCCCCCCCCGCCCCCCCCCCCCCCCTCCCAGACCCACGCCTGTGCCAGCTTCCCTTCACCTGTGGCGGTTTGTCCCCACATGGTCACACAAGTGAGGCGACCTCGCATTCTGCACTCCCATGTGTGTGTGTACACCCAGCGACCGCTTACACAGGAACAATGCCCACGTGGGAATTGCCTCCCACAGCATTGCACACAAAAAAAAGGCCCCCAGGCCAGTTGCCAGTCACCGCAAGGGCTGGCGGGGGGGGGGGCGCGAGCAGGCTGGCGTCTGGTGGTTGCTGAGAGGAACTCTTTTGTCAAAGTGTAAATCTTGAGTGACTGTGGTGTTTGGCCCCTGACAGCAGTGTGATGGGTGGAATATGCTCTGCTTTGTGATTAAGCACAAGCTGCCTCTCACCATTTGGGGTGCGTTCATGGATGTGGGAGGAATCACAGTGAATGTAGTTTCCCGGCCCGTGCCGATTTACAGACTATTAAAGTCAACTGAATGGAGGTATGCGCCGTCACCAAACATAAACCTTTGTCAGACAGCGCCTACTGGAATTTGCAATGTAATTTAATTTAATATGAATCACCGTTATTGAATGTGCATCATATCTTGTCATTTCCTGTTTGCTTCACGTTACACATGATTGCACTATATTACATTACATTTGAGATGACATTATTAAAGTAATACTTTAATGGCATGTAGTTAATGTATTGTTTTTTTTTCCAGTAGTAATTGTGTCCAACAGCCTGGATTTGAAGGTTTCATGGTCCAATTGCCAGACCATCGCTGCTCTCTGGTCATCGTGGTGGAAGGGAAACGTAGCCATGTGTTTGTAATGCGCGAATGCACAACAACAGCTCAAATGCGACGGCATGTGGATAATCTCTTGAGGAGCAAACCATTTGTTATCACATTTGTGGCTGCTAACCGCACGGCGGTGTTAATTAAATCCCCCTCTGCGAATGAAGTCCACAACAGAAACACACACTTCCAGAAATTTAAAACATTTGCATCATTTGTGACATTTGGGTTTGTCGTCCACGTGTGTAGTTGTTTCATTCATACAGAGCATTATACTATGAGGGTATCTATACGTAACCATAGGTACAGTATACAATACATTGCTAAGGGCTGCGTTGTGCGGTGGTACCCATCGCCAGGCGCACAGCTTAGCTATTGTTCTGCGGGGCGTCTAGCTAGCGGCCAGAGTGACACAACGGTGAGCAGTGCAGTGGCACTGGGCATCCACCACTGCAGGAACAGACAGGCATTGGCTTTGTCTCTGCGTGATCATGAAGTGTTCATTAGCTTCCTCGGGGGGGGGGGGGGGGGGGCGGGGGGGGCGGGGGGCGGCTCTCATCCCTCACATATGGCTCCAGAGGTCCAGAGCTCCAGGGGGGGCCATTGTGTGACAGACAGACAGACAGACAGACAGAGCCGCTGTCTGAGGCTCCGTTCACGGCCGGTGGCCTCGCGAGCGTACTCTGTACGATTGTTGGGTTGATCTGTCAGAAGGGATTCCGGGTGAACAGACAACAACAAGTGTACGGGCCTTGTAGCCTTATGGGAATGGTACATCCCAAACAGTAGAAGTTAAGGGTCATTCGGATGGAAGCATCAGCCAAATGATAACCATGATGGCATGTGTGTGTGTGTGTGTGTGTGTGTGTGCACTTGTATGTATGTGTGTGTGTGCACCCCTACATCCTTTGCAACCATTACCCAAAGTGCAGCTTTTGTGCAGCAGAGTGTGTTCTTTTACCCACCACCCTCAGCCACCACCCCCATTGTGAATCTAAAGTGGTCATGCTTGGGCCAGGCAGGACAGCAGCGAGGCAGATAGAAAAAAAAAAAAAAAAAAAGAGCCAGTCGGCACAGTTAGATCAGCATGTTTCTGCTCTTCAGTGTCGCCGTATTCATTGTGGTGCTGTCAGACCTGCGTCTGCCCGGCCATAGTGGAGCACACTTTGTGGCTAAACGGCAAAACAATGTCCGCTTATCCCCGTCCTCGTCCGCAGAGTTTCCGGACCCGTTGCCCTTTTGTCAGTCGGGGGTCGCCCCTCGGGGCACCACGAGGTAAAGAGACTGCTGGCGGGTCAAATAAAGCTCTATAGAATACATGGGCGTCCACAGACAGCCTTCAACTGAGGCTATTATCTGTAGGATTGGAGAGGAATTACTGGGGAAGGGTTTGGCCCAGTGATGATGTTTTTAGGTGGGAGTCAATATTTCCGTGAAACAGAGATGTGTGTGTGTGTGTGTGTCTGGGAACAGGAGTGTGTGTGTGTGTGTGTGTGTGTGTGTGTGTGTGTGTGTGAGCAGAAGGGAGTGTATGTGTGTGTGTGTGTGTGAGCAGAAGGGAGTGTATGTGTGTGTGTGTTTGTGTGTGTGTGTGTGTGCGTGTGCCTGGGTGTGTTTCAGGATAATCGCACTGGGTGTGGTAGGTTTCAGTGTGCGTGGAACAGAACAGATAATCAGAGGAATGTTATTATCCGAGGGATCGACGATGGGCCATTGTGATCCCCAGCCGCGCGTCGTCGACGGCGACGACGGTAGGCGAGGTCCGCGGGGGGGTTAGCGTGGGCTCGCTCGCGGCAGCAGCAGCAGCAGTAGGCAGGTGATCAATTAACAAACCCCAGCAGCGCACACCCCCCCCCCACCCGCGCGCCCCACCGGCGCCTTCACAACAAGCGGGAGCGCCATGTGTCTTCCATCGCAGACCCGCAGAAGCGCCGCGGTGGAAATGCATTCCTAATTAGGATTAAGGAAGGGGGTCGGTCCGCCGCGCCCGCACGCAGAATGTGAGGCATTTGCAGGGGATGCCATCTGTGCGGAGCGGTGGGCAAAGGGGCTAATTCTGGAGCGCTGGGCGAGTGTGAGCGCGATTTAACGCAGACCCTTCCCCCCCCTGCGCCCGGCCCTACTTCAAGCGGCGGGGGGGTTTTCAAGCCGGCCGGGGGCCCTCGGCCAAAGAAAAAGCCCCTCCGACGCAATAAAGCCGAATCTCAAACCTCCGCCATGCCCCCCCCCCCACCCTGCCTCCCTCATCCCGCCGCCCCTCCCCTCAGATCTCTGTTTAAGCTGAAGCCACAGATCCTCCCAATTCATTCAGAAGCCCAACATGTGTGGCATGTCAAATTGTTAGCATGACAAGGATGCTGCGCCAGGGGAGGCCCGCTCGCCGGCCGGGCTTTCGTGCCTCAATCTGTTTTGACAAGGTGCTCTCGCCGCATCCCTCTGTCTCTCTCTCTCACTCTCTCTCTGCATCCCTCTGTATCTCTCTCTGCATCCCTCTGTATCTCTCTCTCTCTCTCTGTCTCTCTCTCACTCTCTCTCTGCATCCCTCTGTCTCTCTCCTCTCCGCATCCCTCTGTATCTCTCTCTCTCTCTGTCTCTCTCTCACTCTCTCTCTGCATCCCTCTGTATCTCTCTCTCTCTGTCTCTCTCTCACTCTCTCTGCATCTCTCTGTTTCTCTCTCCTCCGCATCCCTCTGTCTCTCTCTCTCTCTCTGCATCCCCCTCGCGCGCTCTTTCTCTCTCTCTCTCTGCATCCCCCTCACTCCCTCTTCTCTCTCTTATTCTCTCTCTCTCTTGCTCTATCTCTCTCTCCATCTCTCCCTCTTCCTGTCTCTCTTTCTCTCTCTGCACCCCCCACGCTCGCTGTTTCTCTCTCTTTCATTGTCTCTCTCTCTCTCATTCTCTCCCTCTTCTTTCTTTCTCTTTCCTTCCTTTCTCTCTCTCCCACTCTCTCTCTGGCCGTGTGCAGGGAAAGAATAACAGCCATTAGTTATTTCATCAGGGAAAGTGGTTGTGCACCGGCCCTATATCTGCCTGTATAACAGTCAGGCTGGATGTACAGCTGCAGTACTTAACCCAGAGGAGCTTCACAAAATAGCGCTCTTGCCCGAGCCCGGACCAATAGTCGGCCACTTTTCCCCATTTTTCTGCCGCGCGTTAATCCAGCTCGAGTAGTGAATCAGTTTTTTTTATTATATTTGTCACATTACGGAGAAAAAAAACGACTCGAAACACTTTCGCACGCATAGGCGCCATGTATACGAGCCTCGGAATGATCTAGAACGAGTGTGTTGTCTACCGTGACCAACCAACCGCCGTTGGTTTTTACTCTATGAGAAACCAACGTCGGGAGTACAGTGAACCCAGTGAGACTCCAGCAGTGAGCAGTGCAGACGAGTGAGTCAGCTGTTCCAGCCAACCTCGACCGACATCACGTGTGACGATGGATGTCTCCTAGGTAGTACGGCGGCGGGGCCTTAAGAAATCTATTTAAATCCAGCCAAAGCCAAGTCCGGCGAAATGCGCCGCACTGTGAAGTCACGAAATGATTCTGCAAAAAAAAAAAAAAAAAAGTTCCCCTCCTCGTCACCCACGAGCCAACCAGAGGACCGCGCATCTCGTGTGCGTCCCGTGCGTATGTTAACCTTTTGATTCGGGATAACTTTTCCTCCCCTGCACGTCGACGCGCTCCCCCCCCTTTTTTTTTACACTCCTCGGACACAATAGACCTCGGCCATTGTTCGGCTTTTAATGAAGCATTCATCCACTCCTACCGGCCCTGAAACTGTGTCACACAACAACAAAGGTCTCCATTGGCACGGGCAGGGGGGGGGGTCAGGAGGACCAACCATGTGAACGGTGGGGCGTGTGACACCGAACAACAAGGCCGTTCTGATGGGCCGACGCAGTGGCAGGGCCCTGATCGCTTCGATCGGCGCCCTCGGGTTCACATGACTTCATGAATGAACCCCCGGTGATGCTGCTGTCCCCTGCGTTCCCCTACGCGGAGAATGTGCGCACGCGACCGCGCTCGACCGTCAGCAATAACTCTGCGGCGGTCGGCTACAAAGGCAGCGACTGTTCCCCCCTCGGACACACGGAGACACGGAGCCTTCCGTTTGAAGGCGCCACAAGTGGAAAGGGACAAAATAAAAGGGACTTGTTAGGACATGAAACGGCACTTTATTTATTTTTTTGTTCTGTGGTTGGTGTGTGTGTGTGTCTTTGTACTGTCCTGTTAGAGGGGGGGGGGGGATGGGCCACAGTTGTTTCCGCACACCAGAGAGCCCGGGTTCTGGTTCTGGTTCGTGCTGTGCTGCGCTGTGAGGGATTGGGGGTTCCTGGCAGGGTAAAGGCACAGCGTGTGTCAGGTGGAAGAGTGAGAGTTCTCTCTCACTCTCTCTCTCTCTCTCTCACTTTCTCTCTCTCTCTCTCTACCAGTCATGTGAGTAAGTTGGTGCGCTCCATGACTAACGGACTAGCCAGCCGCATTGCGGACGCGAACGCTGACCTAAAGTGACAGGTTCCCAGGCGTTCCATGACACCACCGGCTCCTCCCACGGCCTCCTCCGGCCCTCTCATTGGCTCAGCCGGAGCATATAGTCTTTTTGACCCTGCCTGGAATGGGAAGCGGGGGGTTACCGGGGGAAAGGCGCTTGGGGCTTGGCCCTGGCCTTGCCAGGCATCACGGATCAAGGCCCGCAGCAAGGCCCGGTATGGAAATGCAGAATATATGAATACACAAAGAGAGCTTTCAGCTTGGGGAGGGGGGGACGCCAGTCTGTGTTTGAGCACCCCTGGAAGCAAGCGGACCCCCTGATGGTGAAACAGGAGTCCTTTGCAGAGTGCGGTGATGTCGTTAAATGGAAGCGTCCAGATAAATACGTGATGAAGACTCCGGGGACTTAAGAGTACAACCGACTTTAGGTCACGGGAATTTGCGTAGAATGACTGAGGGATTTCACCTGCTGGTTTATTTTTTATTTCAGGACAAGTTCACTGGCTGGTTTCGCAGCTGGTTTTAAAAAAAAAGATGGGATTGTTTCAAGCACTCTACGTTACCCAGATATATCCGAATAGCGTTTGAGATGGATTGTCGACACGTTTGGCATTAAACACGCATCTCCGGTGACCTTGTGCGATCGGATTTCGGCTCCCCCCCGCTTAGCATGTGAATAACCGCATTCGGGCACTTCTGTGTCGCCGTCCCGGCCGACCTCCGTCCAAAGTATGACAAAAACGGGGCCAGCCATCAGTGTTTTTTGGCCCCCGCCTGACCCCTGCCCTGCCAGATACCCCAACACAGGGCTGCCAGTGGAGGTGGTCGTTTCAGGGGGTTTCACTGAAAGATACACTTCTGATATCATTATCATTATAAGGATTACTTTAAACATAGTGACAATGTACGCGGTACTCCTGTACTCCACTTTGAGTGACAAATGTGTCCTGGAATGCGGTCAGAAATGGATAGGTACTGCAATGGTGTGCTCGTACTGTACAGTATATATATATATATATATCACTGACCGCAACAAGTGGGTTTTTGTGGTTGGGAAAGCATTGAAAGCATTTGTGTTTTGGTATTTTCAGATGATGGTATCACCTGTTTTTTCAAGCTGAATGTGAACACTCCCCAAAATGAAATGGAAGTCTGTTAGTGTTTGGTCTCAAAAGACTTCAAGACTCAAGACTTCCCCCCCAAAAAATGTGTTTGGTATGTTTTGAGGGAGATTTGCTCATTTACATATAAACCGTTTGAATTCCTCAAATTGTAGACAGATACCTTGACTACGGTATATTAAAAAAATCACTTTGGATACAAGAAAGAATTTGGGGGTAGAAATGTGCTCTTGGATGGCCTCTCTCAGCAGTCACGGTCTTTAACATCATGCACTTCATCTTACACCCATAATTCACCTGGACACATCAAAATCAACATTGGCCACCCGCCACTCCAGACCAAATACAGCTGTAAATCCCAGACTGTGACCACGGCGAACCAGCCGTGGTTACAGCCCGCCGACGTCCATCGGCCACCATCTCAACTATTTCACGCATCTTCTTGAAGATTTAATGTCGCCGGATGTTTAACCACTCGCTCTCGAAGAGTCGCGCGAGACCCGTGCTGATAATGGCGGGTCTGTGTCTCCTCAAGATCAAACGCGTTGACATGTGCTTGGCAGCTGAAGGAACGCAGGAGGTATTTACTTTGTGGAGCTCGCCTTATCGTTGCTCTGACGGCCGCCTATATATAGCTTTACCAGCAGGAGAGAGACGCACTCTAAAAGGCAGTTCCGTAACCTGGTCATTTTGACGTGTGGCGCAGGAATGTTAGGCCAGTCATGTCTGTGTGTCACGCCCTTTATCCACAGTTCCAGTCTCCAGGGGCTAAACACGGCCCACACTCACACGGCTTACTTCTCCCACTTTGTCAGATGATGGAGGAGAAACTGCCAGACATCCAAACGTGTGAGGAAGAATCCCGCAGAAGGCTGGGTTCCTGTTGGTGTGCACGTGTTTTCCCACTAGGAGGGGCACTGTATTCCAGGGTATTCACATGTTCCTACTCAGAGGGCATCGTGTTCCTGGGCATTCTCATGTTCCTACAGTGAGGGCACTGTGTTCCTGGGTGAAAGATATACGTCACACAATCAATAACATCATAAAGGTTAGGCTACTGCTGCTGCATTGGTCAGTGGAGTATAATGTCCTCGCATAGTAGAGGGGATACATAACATCCATGCATTTTAAG